>CALSCE010009645.1:2986954-3012216 GCA_943593645.1 Bovichtus variegatus | reverse complement strand
GTGTGTGTGTGTGTGTGTGTGTGTGTGTGTGTGTGTGTGTGTGTTGCAGTTTGCTGTCTCATCTCTCATTTTCCATAAGACACCCCCGCACAATAAACAAGGAATTTGGAGCCACAAAAAAAAAAAAAAAAAGTGACATTAATCCTTTTGGGTTGAGGCTGAAATCACAACAGCCAGTGCTGCAGCATTCCTCTTTAAGTTGATGCAGTAAAGTCTAAATTAGCGCCTCCTAATAATCCGAACATTGCTGCCACCTTTTGCAGATAAACTTAAAAAGAAATGTTGGTTGACGGCAAAGTAGACGAAGACAGATACAGGAAGGAAGAGAGACGGAGCGAGATAAGCGTTTTACAAGAGATGTCAGCCATGTGAGAACGCATGTTTGCCGCCAACGTGTACAAGTTCGGGTGACATCTCAGTGAACCTTGCTTCACTATCAAGTCAGATAGTTCATTTGTCGCGCTAAACTTCTTAAAATACTGTCGAGTCAGTTTTGTGCATGCTGCTGTTATTGAGGACGTGAGCATGAAAGCAGTTTACACGTGGGACAGGTTAACTGTTAAACGTTATGTTTCTTCTAGAAAAAGATTCACTATGACTAACATGCGAACAAGACTTCATTTCCCCTTTTTGTTGGAATTCATGGAACGCTATTTTACACATTTACACCGTCATCCTCGCTCAACTTAATCCTGTGATCAACACTGTTAACACGTCTCATTCACAGCTTGATGTTGTGATGTTAATAGGCAGTGGAAAGTGCTTTTTTACTTTATATACAAACGCATGGAAATGTGTAACTGTATCAAGGGGATTATTTAAATTTCATTTAACCTTTATTTTTTAAATGAAAAATATGAAGGTATGATTGTGTACGGCTGCTGGGCTGTCACAATCACTTATACCGTTTGTGTATGTATTTTCGGCACTCGGAGGCCTTTTTTCACAGCAGACAATTTTTGAGTTGTGTTAGAAGGAGCACAGGTGTTACTAATAACATTAACATGGCTCTGTCCCAGTCAGCTGTGACAATGAATGAACCAACATGCACTTTCCAAGGAACTTGAAACTGAAGCCGCTAAATAGAATTCAACCATCGTTAATGTTATTATTTACACCTGTGCTTTTCCTTCAGTGACATGTCAAAATGTCTCCTGTGAAGAAGGCCTATGGCTTTCTTTTTTTCTTTTTTTTTTTGCCGATAAGTAAAATAGACTTGTTTTCTTTCTCTTGCAGATTAAAAAAAAAATATGTACACATTGCTGTAAAGAACTGTAACGCAGACGGACACCCATGCATGCGCACACTTACTAGTTGAGGAGCTAATGGCAAAACTTATTTGTCTGTATTGTAGCTTCACTCTTATCTGAGGGAAATCATATGTTAGTAGATGAAAGATTTTATGAAAGTAAAGCAAGTAAACGGGGGGGAAAAGCAAAAGAGATTAGATGTGGGGTAAGGAAACCGGGTAACAGATGGAGAGACGGAAAGGAGGTCAGAGTTTCTTAAAGTGGAACAACTTTAACAACTAACAAGGTCATTCGACAGAAGACCAGGCAGGGAAACGACCTTCAATGGGTCTGATCGGGGGCTGTATACAGAGAATGGAGAGCTTCATTCAACTGATGGAGCTCAAATGACCTAAACTCCGCTGCCCTCAACTGTATTGAAGTGAAGTGAAAATGGGCCTCCACAGTCCAGACCAGAAGATGCTTATAGCTTAATCTTAAACTGAGCAACAGTAACAGAGAGAGCTTTAAAACACGAAAAAAAACAGAAAAGTTTTAAGTAGATTGCCAGTGTCCAGAGGGAAACTCGGTTCAAAGCACTGGCTTTCAACTTGTTTCTTTCAGTGGGATGGATTTGTGCGTTGTGTGTTCCCAATAGCACTGAGAGATTAGCATGTTTAGTAGCAGTAAGAGCGCTAGAAGTTTAACATATTTCATCCTAAATAAAGAGCTTTTTAATTTATAGGTTCTCAATAGCCACTTTGGACAAAACACAGCAGCAATGAGCACTTTGCTCTATGTCTGTTTAGCACCACTACCTAAAACAAGCAGTACTTAGTCAAGTACAAAGGAACTAGCTGCTGTGTGTTTCGCTGTGCAGACCATATTTCAAACAGTGAAGAAGAAAGTGGCTTATGAAGGCACCCTACCTCTTAATCCCTGTCTCAGCTCTGCTACACCAAGCACCACCAGCGGCTATCTATCTATCCAACCCTTCATGTACCCAGAAAGCCACACACACACACGCACCCCATCACACACGCTGAGATTGGCACCATTAGTTACACAAGGACCAGGCAGGCACCAGAGCATAATGACTTTACCCAGGCGAGAGGTGAAAAATTGGATTGGAGAAAGTTTTTGAGAAGTACTTTACTTCCTGCTGGGAGTCACAGAGTAAAGACAAGCCATGTCAAAGCATGGCACATTTAATAAAAATAAAAAAAAGCCTGCCAGCCTCTGATTCATGGTTTGTCTCTGTGACAATTTTATTTAGATTTGGAATAGAAAAGTTGTTTTGATGGGTCTCAGAATAGTATTTACTGAGAGTAACAGCAGTTCTGTGAGTGTGTGTGTAGCTGTCTTGATATCTAATAGCAAAATGCACTCACTGTTCAATTGAAAGTATTTTTACCTCCTGCTACGACAATAACACATTCTGTAGCCAACTGGTTGATAAAGTATCTACAAAGGAGAATCTTTTTCTAACCAATTTTAATATATGTGACTCAAATTCTAAAAAATAATATCATAGATAGCATACATCTTTTAAATAGGCTCCTCATTTCCTAAATATTTTCCCATGCAGTGATTATGACCACGGGTCCGAGCTGATCCATTCAGGTCCACTCTGGATCAGACTCGAGAGCCACGAGACCTAATTAAACCAAGTTTAGGTTGGACCCTGTCTCGCTGAATCGGAGCTCAGGTCCGGTCTTGGTTCCTTTCAGAACCGAGTGATCCTGAGAAGACCTCTAATAATTGTATAGATTTTCCCCAGTTCATCCAAAGGATGATTCTCTTTTCCAATGTTCCTCTTCTTTTTGTTTTAACTCACTTCTTTTTAGAGCCCTGAAAAGGTATCAAGTACAAAAAGCAAAGAGGAAAGTCTAAAAAATGAAACAGATTTTGTGTAGCAAAGCTTTGTTTCTGATTTTCAATCCTGTTAACCATCTGCCGACCACTCAGACTTGATGTTGCGTTCCCTAGGGGGGATCTCAATAGCTAAATGTGGAACCACTGATTTACAGGCCTACGCAAGCACTCATAGAAGTGGAGTTACTGCTAGGTAATTTCCATATCCGTGAGGAAAATCATAACAACAGTTCTGTCAAAACTATATGAAGAGAGAGACAGTAAAAGAGGAAAGCCATGAATCGGAGTCTGGATAGCTTTTTATAATGTGCCTTGATTTGCCATTGTAGTCACTCCCAGTGACTCCCAGCAGGTAGTAAAGTACATTTGCCAGTTGGGAGTGCAAAACACATATGAAACAGAATAATAATCTGGATATAGAATGTAAATTGCACCTCTGAATCTTTTCATTTTATCAGGCTTGGCCTTATTGGCTAATGCATCAAAGTAAAAACTAGCCATTAGCAAGTCCATTGAGATAAAAAAAAAAAAACGGAGATAAAGTGGTGGTAGTAATGCTCTGTAATTCAACCCTCGTCTCTTCCTCAATGTCGTCCTTCTGCCCGACTGAGTCAGAGTTATATGCTTGAACATAGAGGAGACTGACTCAAACAGCCTAAAGTCATACACAATGGGCACACACACATGCACATTGCACACACAGCTCCTTCAAAGCCACAGATCCTGATGACACATCCAGTAACATGTTATCAGAGGACATCTCACAGAGCACATGCACAGAAAGAGATAAACACTGATGTGACGTATAGTATCCCGAGGCTTTAGGTGGAGAGCTGTGAAAATGAGAGGGTCACCAGTCACCTGCATCCTCTCGCTCTGGGGCGGCGTCATCAGGTCCTAACACCTCGACAAAAGTGTGTCCTACTACTGCATGTCCTTTTAACTTGTGACAACACAGTTGAGTTATTAATCATTAACAAACTGTCTGAGTCATCCTGCCACATCTTATGGATGCTTAGGCAAAGTAAACTGTTTTGCCTGCATTTCAGCCACTTATCTTGAGCACACATGCAACTCTTAATTAGCTATCAAATGATGTGGATTAAACGTGTTTTCCCTCTCAGACACATTCACTCTGATCCTCTCATCACTCTTATGTGTGGCTCACTTACCTCTCTCTTCTTCTTCTTCATGGCATGTTGAAGGTGATGATGATTGAAATGTTTTGGGACTTTGATGTTCTCAGTTGAGGTGTTGAGGAAAGGAAGGATTATAACGTAATGATGTGTCCACTTGTGTGTGTGATCGCTCAGATCTGCTTGTTGGGCCCAGTTTATTCCTAATGAAAGTTGCTCATTGGCACGTGAAGCTAAAACAGTTCGACTGCCGGGTATTAAATGACTCTGATCCTCCACATCTGTGGTCCCGTAGAGCAAGCGCACTGGTGCTTTAACCCACCTCCCAACCGCTGGGTCTCGCTCGCATAACAACAACGTTCACTATGCCTGGGAAAACTTTTTGTACATTATGTTGAAACAAGAGCTATTTAAGTGTTCGTACTGCCTCAAAAAACAAAAAAAAACCCACTGATTTACAGACGTCTCTTCTCCAATGTAGGCCTATTGGGAAAAGTCTTTTTAGGCCCAATGGCATCATGTGACTCAGAGTTATAATTACACAGTTTGGCCGCTATTGGTCAAATTGGCTTCGCAGTCAGGCGCTGTTCCTGCGGACTTGCTAAAAACTGAGAGAAAATACACAAGCTAACATCTTCTAACAGAAGCAGCCGGATTGAAGTCTACGGTCCTTGTTAATAATCTGGTATCACATGGCTGAAGCAGAATATAATTGATGGCTTTGGAGAGCTAGATATTGAGAGATTAACATAATTGAGAAGAGAGAAGAGGATGGAGCAAACAAAATAGGCAGTAGTGGAGGTGAGAGAGGGGCTTGTTGCATCCTGCTGTCGTACCCACCCCTTAATTGCTTAGTATTTATGGTGGGAGGAGTGGTATGTGTGGGCAATATGCTTCTCCACATATACACACCGAAAACCAAAATACACACTAAGAGATTCCGTCACCCTAGAGGGAGTCATCTGTGCTCCGGGAGGTCGGTGGGAGGCTTTTACGGGCCGTTATATAGCCGGCTCACTATTCCTGGAAGAGCGTTGGTATCTTTTGATCAAATTCTACCCCACTCTCCAGTAACCTGCTTCCTATGAATTGTGGGCTAATTGTGCCACATGGGTTTGTGTGATTGTGTGTGTGTGTGTGCGCATGTATGTGTGTCTTGGTGTGCAGAGCCTTTCTATTCTTGATTGATTGTTGTCATCTTGGTGGATTATTGAGTTAGCAGTGAACGTGATAGGCTTATTACAGCATCTCAGTGGAGCACGCACACACACACACACACACACACACACACACACACACACACACAAACGTCTCTCATGCCTATACACTTTAATTCAATGACTGGTGGAAATATTTCAGGGAAAGGGTCCATGGCCTTGTTTAATGAATACATCACAGGATCTAAAGTATGTGTTGGAAGGATGAGGGTTCGTGCTCATTAGCATAACTATTGCCCTGAACTGGGGCAGCAGTCCATGTAGGAATGCATGTGTGCTGACGACAATGTGAGTGTTTGATTGATAGTTTGAACAATGGCGAGCAGAGTGTAGGGTTTGACAAAAAGAGGTAAGGTGACAAAGATAGTTTACAGTTAACGTAAATAGTTCAATACAATTTTATTTTGCTGATGTAGGTGAAGAAGAGGTGTAAATTAGCTTCCCCACAAATGAAAATGTCTGTGTTCGTTTAGTCTTTTCTTTATTGCAATGGAAAAAGAAATGGTACCATGTACACCCACAAAAAAACCAGAGGATATTTTCATTTATTCAGGCAAATAGAGTAAAGTTGTTTAACAGATTTTGCAGAGCCACCAGGGTTACCAGAAGACATGAGAAAATAAAATGCACCCTATCTTCCTTCTGGTGTCATGTGGAGAGCGCTACAATTGGAAGATTTTGAGGAGGCTGGGTTTCCAAAGCTATTTGACCATCTGATATTGAACATAATGGCACCTTTTGGCTCACTTTGTCAGTTATGGAATTATCCCTGTTTGTCCAGGCATGCATCTAAAAGCCAAAGCTGATTATTAACTCCGCAAATGTTGTCAATTCCAAAAGGTCAAGTCCTATAAGCTCCCCAATCAATTTAACTGCATCTCATATTTGCTGATGTTCTTCTGCACAAGTTTTATTGAGCTCTCGATCTCTAAACATGATCCAGAGCTGACCAGAATATGTATGGCTCTTTTGGCTTTATTTATTTCCCTCAGCCCTCTATGCAGGGGATAAACGTAGGATGTTAAGAGTGAGGGAGCTCAGTCGTTCTACGTTAGCATATGCCATTTGTATTTTGTCTGCATTTTCTCTTATCTCACCATTTATCTGTTTTTGTGCCATCTTTTTTTCATATTATTCTCCCCATCCATCACAATATTGTTTCCGGGCCATTATTTGTTCTTGTTTCCTCCTCCTTCCATTACAGTGAAGGCTTTATCTTGCGATTGCTGAGCTCTTCCTTGACTTTGGCATGATAATGCTTGGTGCAGGTCGCAGTTCACTCACCGCAGCCTCTGTCGCTTCACACCCTGTCTGTGGAGTTATTGCCCTCGCCGTCTGTGCAAAGGAGTGTTCATTTTTAATTATCACTCCGTATTTGATCATCTCCCTTCCCTGCCTGTCACAATGTCTCATCGGGTTGCTGGTAACATTTCCATTACATTAGGAAGAGCAGCCACGGTTGTGTGTGTGTGTATGTGTGTGTGTGTGTGTGTGTGTGTGTGTGCGTGTGTGTGCCTGCATGTGTGTGTCTGTGTGTGCAATGTGCTCGGTGGTGTGTTCCTATCACTGCAGCAGAGACGAGATTCCTCCCGCCCTCATCCATCTTCAAGCGCTTGGCTGGAAATGACATGTCGACACACAACGAAACACATCGTTGCTTGAGACACACAAACGCGCACACACACACGCACACACACACACACACACACGCTCACACACTGGGAATGGAATGGAATTGGATTGGCGATGGAATTCTAATTAAATGGTTCAACCCCCTCTTCCCTGTACTTTCCCCCAAATGGCATGCTAATTGAGTTGATGCAAATAGGGACTCACAGTCTTAAAGCTTCAAATTGCTTTGTTTTTTTTTTTGTTTTTTTTGTTGTTGCTCAAAATGTTGCACGCGAAAGCTCAGGTAGAGGGACTGGAGAAGGAGTAAAAAGCACATCTTGAATTAATCAATGTAAAAAGAATTGGCCTGAAACCTCCGTTAATGTAGAGTGGAAATGGTGAGGCTGTATTTGGAAAAACTGTGGAATTTGTCTTTTCATTGTAGAGGGTTTAACTTTGCTTATGCATGTAGATGTGAACGTGCATGTATACAGGTTGTTTGCGAGCACATATTTCATTAAGCGCCTAAGCTCACTGCAGTGGTGTTATTAAGAAAGGCCCTCGTCTCTATAAAGTTCCCAGAGCATTCTCATTCCTGGAGGCCATTGGCAGGAAGGTTGGAAATAGTGAGCGCCTCTTTAGCTCAGCAGGGGTTGTATCGATAAATCTGTCATTGTTTATTTTATAAAACTTCCAGTCTTCACCTCTGGCGCTCCCGCAGTCGGAGGCTGAACACTCAAGCTGTTCATGTCTGCTCGCTCAATGTAGAATTGTTGGCCAATTGCCGTGAGGTGAATAGATATTGTCCTCAATAAACTATGAGCGGTACATGACCCAAGTTGCCAGTTTGTGTTTGTAGGCTGCCAATTTTCATGGACTGTGTATCTTTGGCAACCCCAGAAGTTGTCACAGCAGGAGAGGCAGTTTGCTTCCAGAACATGCCGACCTGATTTAACATTTGTCTCTTCCTCCTTTTTTTTTTTTTCTTTCTTTCTGTCACCCTTTTAGGTATTTGCTTTGGAAAGACAGGTCTTTGACTTCCTGGGTTACCAATGGGCCCCAATCCTTGCCAACTTCATCCACATCATCATGGTCATCCTCGGCCTCTTTGGCACCATCCAGTACCGGCCGCGCTACATCGTGGTGGTAAGTACACATGATTGAAGAGTAGAAGTTGACGTGAAACTCTGTACAGTCTGTCACATAATCCTATTCCTCTGGGTTTTTGTTAAGCAGTGTCACTTCACTTTGCATTAGTCCTCTGCCTGTGAATTTGATTGGACATGTTGTTGCCTTTCCTCTTTAATTGCAAAGTGTGCAGCACTCTCTTGTGCATTGTGCGACACCCTTAAATCACTCTAATTCCGTGATAATTAGGGCTAATTAAAAGGGGTGGGTGTGTTGGGAGGGAGGAGGGGGGGGGAATAAGGAGCTCATCAGATTTATACTCCGCGTTGAGTTTCTGGACAGAGAAGGTCATTCTTTGAAACGCGGTGCGAAGCATGTGCCTGCCTCCTTTTGTTAGAAAGTGCCACTATGAAGCTTCATAACTGTGCTTTTATGCACTTCAGTTTTTATTTTAAACCGTAACGTTCGTCGTAGACATTAAAAGCCTATTTTGAGCAGCATTAGTGGGAGTACAGATGGTGGCGTTAATGACAGGAAAAGATTGGAGGAGTGGGAAAGAGATGCGAGGCAAAGGGAGTAAATAAAGAGAGACAGGGGAGATGTAGCAGGATAACCGAGAGCCTCACAGGAAAAGATGAAGAAACGGAGGAAGCAGGATATGAAGGGAGGACAGGAAGGAGGGAAAGTAGAGCTATTGTCTCATGTCAAGGGGAAAATGGGAGATGGCAAGCTAAGGGCTTTCAGGATTCAACATGTATGTTTGTTTTTTACGAAGGCGCTTCTCTTGCCCTCCGCTCTTCCTCTGACATTTTAAACACACGGTTCATCGTGTGTCAGACGGTTTCACGAGCTTCGCAGTGATTACTCTCTCCCTGTGTCAGTGAATACCGCTCCATGTCTGTCAACAGTTGGCTGTCTGACTGTACAATTTTATAACTGGTTGAAGTCGTAAACTTCATTCAGGCTGAGCAGTTAAAAAATGTGTTGCCCTAAGGGCTCAAAAGAACTTGCTGAACTTACTGCCACCTTTTTTTATAGAAAAATAAATGCATTTGTGTGTGTGGTGTTTACAAAGTGTGGGTGTGTATTAACTTATATGTGTGTGTGTGGAGTGTAGGACAGTGTCCACCGACTTGACTTTAGGGTTTTTGTTTAGGGTCTCATTCATTCAACCTGCCAGTGTCTTCATTTTCTTTCACATCCTGCTCGGTTCAGTTCATTTAGTTTCTATGGAGCTAATCTGTCTGTGTCTTTGCCCCCCCCCCCCCCAGTATACAGTATGGGCCGCTCTGTGGGTGGCCTGGAACGTCTTCATCATCTGTTTCTACCTGGATGTAGGCGGACTGTCTAAGGTGAGACTTCTTAAAATCTCAATCTGCTGTTTTATCCAAATCTTTCGTTGTGCATCTCTCAGCCAAGTCGAATGGCTTTGTCTGTACTATGATGAATGTTCTTTTCTTTCTGAGGTCACCGTTGCAGACTAATGGGGGGAAGTCTGATTTATTATCCTTTGTTCAAGAGTTGCGCCAGGTGTCTTTTTTAGACGCTGTAAGAACCTCGCCATAGCTGACGTACACTTATACCACGGCCACAGAAAATACTGGCTAGCTGGTGTTGTGTTAAAAACAAATCCGGATTAAAGTAAACAAGATACCTTTGCTGGGGGGGGATAACTTCTACTTTCACACAAAGGTTACCTTTTATCTTTCGGAGATGGTGACTGCTGACAGTCATCGCCCCAAACATCTCTGCTTGTACTGTAGGTGAAAAGGCTTCCAGTTCGGCTCCACCCTCCACAGTTATGGCGGCATCGAAAAGAGCACAACACATAAATCAGCCGGCAGATAAGTCTATAACAGGACAGTTTTAACACCACCCTAAATGATTGAGCAAGATGAATTAACCTGTCTGTATGACAACACTACTTTGTATAATTGATACTTGCAGACAGTTAAGATAACTCTTATGGGTAAAAAGGCTAACCGTGGGTTAAACTGACTACGAGCAAACGGGTGAGGGCAATGACGGAAAAAGAAAACGCATCACTCTGGTTTTTGCCAGGTTTTTGCCTCCACATCTGAGTATGTTTGTTTTTTTTTTTTCCTCCTGAAAATGATTCAGCTTTAATTCTGACCTTGTGCCAATGTTGTTTTCTTTTCTTTTTTTTTTTATTACAGCAGGCATAACTGCTTCAAAAATAAATCTTGTTGTGAAGTATATAAAAGCATTCTTGAACTTTATCAGCACTGAACATATATTTAGCTTTAATTAGACGTGATGCGCTGCTACCAGGTGCTTTTTGCCTATATCAAGCCTGAACGCCCGGGCGTGAATACCAAATGCAGCCCGAGTTACCGTGGATACTTGCGGTATATAATGAGTGCGGGACACAGCTATCTAGTCTGAATCCTACACAGAACTATAAATCACTCCATGCGCTTTAGGAATCTGTGCCATAGACAGCCACAACTGCTCAACAGAGATGTATAATTTGGCCTTGAAGAATGTCTGTGTTTCTTTAATGTTTGTGTGCTGCGTCTCTGCTGACAGCGGGACAGTCACCTCCCTGTTGAGTTTCAAGTGGAAGCTCACAGTTTAATAGGTAAATAATCTGGAAAAAAATCCTCCCTCCCAAGCCACCACGCACACACACACACACACACACACACACACACTTTTAAATCTTTAGGGCTCCCCTGTGGTTCCTGAGTGCAGAAAGTTGCATATTTATCCAGACAAAGAGAAGTGTTTGGGTGGTCACCTCTCAACCTGTAAATGTATCCACCCTCCTTCCTCCTGACATCTTGTCTTCTCCCTTTTTTTTTTCTCCACTCTGCTCACTGCTCCTTTGATCTTTTATTAACTTATTCAGCATATTTTGTAAGTTTCATAACTTGCCTTTTTTCATTTCAGCATACTCCTCTCCCCCCCCCCCCCACCCACCCTCCTCCTGTCCTCTTCTGGCTATTGATGGGTATCTTGCCCAATTGCCCCCCTGACCATTGAGAATAATTAATTAATGTAGGCAACGTTCATCTCACATCAGTGCAGACAGACAAAATGAATTTCAGGAACACCTACCCGAGCTCTGCCGACTTTGTCATTGTGTGATAGACCATGGCTCCATCAAGTGTGTCCGTCTCTCACTGCATATGTCTATGTGTCCACTACATGTGTGTGTGTTTGTTGTGTGTTCTCCTGCATGGTAGAATAATGAGGCTTGTAGGGGCCAGCTGCTTGGGGCTGAGGCTGGGCATTAACCCGACAGATGGAGCCAGCCCGGGCTCCCAGCTCTGCATATGGTGGCCAGGAGGAGAGCTGGCTAATGGATCGCCCACACACACACACACACACACACACCCCATGCACACATGCACGTCCAAACTTGGCACGCGCAGCTTTCTGAGAGGTCCCCAACATATTTTTTATCATAAAACCAAGTCAGCTAATTCTGTTTCGGCTAGCCTTGACCGATGTTGTTCCGGAGGGTTTGCTTTCATATATGTGTGTGTGTGGAGTGTGTATGGGTGACGAGGCACTCGAAGAGAGGGGGCAGGTTGTCAGAGTCATATGCCACATGCTCTGTCACCTCCTATTGATCCCTCATCCCCTCCCCCACCGTGCAAGACAGACTGACAGACAGACCCCTGCTACTCCACACAAACCTCTGTTTTAAACAGTCCCAGTCGTTCACCGCTTCTCGTTTTATTCATTCTCTCTCACTCTCCGCACACAGTGATCTCAGATGCAGACACAGAGGCTTGGGACTTGTCAGCACTAAGCTGTCTGAATTAGAAAAAGCTTCTTTTACGCTCCTAAATTGAGCATTTAAAAAAAAAAGAAGAAAAAGTGAAGCTCTAATTTTAACAAATCTATTATGAAATAATTTTCTTCTCTGTCTTTTGATATAAGCAAAGATTGGGGAAAAAAGGTAGTCACTTGTCTAAAATAGGAAATGTATCTGTCTGGTAGAGCTGGGCAATATATCAATATTTGATCAATATCCCAATATGAGTCTAGATATTGTCTTAGATTTGATATACTGTAGTATTATTGGATTGGTTCTATTATTAGCCTTTACCCACTTAGTTATTATGTCTACATTACTAATGATTATTTATCAAAATGTCATTGTGTTAATAATTTATCAAAGCACCAATGGTCCATAATACAATACCGTTGCAGTATTGTTATTGAGGTATTTATTCAAAAATATTGTGATATTTGATTTTTCTCCATATCGTCAAGTCCTGCTGTCTGGCAGGAATTGATTTTTATATGTTCAGTTTTTTAGCCAAGCTGTCTGTCAGTTAATTGAAATAATCGCAACAACTATTTGATGAATGTACAGATGCCTGTAGACTCTGTGTTGTTATAACTTGTGTCACCCATAATTGTTTACAGCTAAAACTAAATTGATCTGATTTAGGGATATGAAAGGATTCACAGTCAATATGACTTGTTAAATGCTTTCAAACTCCAATGCTGCTCTAGAGTGAGTGAATCTGTCCTCTACTGTGGATTTATTACATATGCCTACACTGCTTCGATCTCTGTGTGATTGCTCATATAGATTGCCAATATAGGTGATCACACAATACGGGTCGATAACATGTAATCATGTTTAGTTTTCTCCGACAACTTTGTGAGCATACAGTAGGGATTTGAAGGACAGCTCAGTGTGACAGAATCATCTGCTTTGCCTTGTTAACATGTATCATTCATGGTAAAATGTGATCAAATCGCAGTTTTACCAGTCTGGTGAGTTGTGTAATTTCAGCAAAATTAACATAAGCATATAATTGTTTTTGTTGATTTTAGAAGAAAAATAAAAAAAAATTCTGAAAACGATAAAATGGCCAAAATGTTATTTTCACATATAAAAGAAGTTTTCAGATTCGTCCGCCCAAGTGTGCTGCTTTCCCCTCTTTCTCACGTCCCACGCACACGCAGTGTCTGCAGACTTTATTTTAGTCATGCAGACCACCCTCTCCAGTTTCTTTATCAATATGCAGCCACCGTGCATGGCATGCACACCTTTATGAAATCTAAGTCAATATGAGACACTCAACAGAGCCAGAAGAGTCTACAACACCCAGTTAGCCACTCAGGTTATCTCCCGAATGTGATCACACAAACCAACTCTCTTCTCTGTATTTTAAAATAAATCATGAGAAATAAGATTGTAATCATTTGATGTTTAACTTTTATAGAAAGCCTCATGTCTCTAGTGATTCCAGTAATAGGATTGTCTCCAAATATGTATCGACTTTTGTTAAAGAAAATAGTTTGAGCGGTATCAGTAGACTAACCTTGAGTCTGTGATATGGAGGGATTGATTTGTGCTTTGGGGTGCATGGGAGCATAACAATAACACTTCTGACAGTAAGTTGCCAAAAGCCTCAATATTGACTTCTGACGTCCCGCAGTTGTGAGTGCGGCTACAGCTTGGATAGAGATGGTTTCCCTAGCTCGCAGGCTCAATCAATGGCATCTGTCAAGTCATTAGTCTTCACAACCCTACCTATTGACCTTCAGCCGCCCTTGTTTCAGTGGCTGTGTGAGAGAACGACAAAATGATGAAATGAAAATCGAGACGCAGGCCCATGATGAATAATCAACGCGATGAAAAAGAGGGATACTCTACTGCATCATTTTAATATTGTTCATGACTCCCGTTGCATTTCTTTCCCACCGGCTGCACAGATCTGTTGTTGACAGTCGTTGATACCAGTGACGCGCGTGTGTTGTCGATGTGTACATGTAATTGTGAGTGGGGGTTGATAGGAATCAGATGTTACGTGACAGCGCTTGGCTCTGTTAATAATGCATGTCTTGTCACTGAGGGGCAGATGCGGGGTTAGATTGCTGTATTGAGGTATTGATTGGTGTGAGCGTCTGTACGTCTGTATACGTGGGCTCACACGGCCGTGTGCAAATGAAACATCGCCAGGGTGTACAAGCGCTACATGGGTAAAATGCTGGATTTGATAGTAGTCGTACCGATGTGGTACAGTTTAAGAAGTTGTGAAACTTTCCTCTGAAAAGTCTGTTTGCTCAGTCTGACTAAGGTGCATGTACTCGTAACCTGTGTCTCATGGGCTTCAGGCTTGATACATGTGCTGTCAAGCTTTACTAAGAACTATTAAAAGGTTGGATCACCCTAAATTATGAAAAAGGAAATCTATTACACGATATTGTCGCTACCTCTAGTAGTAGTTTTATTTGCCCTGGTTCTGAGAGTTTTGCCTCCACCCCAATACAGTGGACGTGAATTGAGTTTTACTTGTAGTGCTCACAGCACTGGGGGAAAAAGAAACTACATTTAAAAATACTCAACAGCAATATTTCTTTCCTGAAGCAATGTCCCTGTTACTCTGGATGAACCATAAAACACACTGTCAACAGTTTTCAGAGGGATTATTTATGCATTAGGAAGTAGTTCCAAAGAAAACTGTTGACTGTGACGTCTGTGGATTAGCCTGAGAAACAGGCGCATTGTTTCTGTAAAGACGCATTGCTGTTTTGAACTAAATGTAATTTTTCTTAAGCTTTTAAGCACACCACACAAAAATTCCATTCACCTCAAATACATGAGGTGACAGCAGAAGTCTTAAAGACGATTATCTCGAAAACTGGTCACCTAAAATCAAAACTCTACATGGAAAGATACAGCCTTATGGTAAGTAAGGGAATGTGTTTTTAGCCACACGAGCGGCATGGCTCTAACAATAACAATATGGCCTGGGAATGGGACTTAAGAGTTTCATTGCCAACAACTACCCTGTAGTTTTTTTGCATATGACAATAAAGCCTTGAATCCTTGAATGGGTGGGTCCACCACTTTGATCCAGACTGAAATATCTCAACAGCTAATTGTATGGATTGCCATGCAATTTTAGACAGTCATGGTCCCAAGAGGATGATTCCTATTGACTTTGATCTCGTGACTTTTCCACTAGCGCCTCCCCTGTGCATTTTTAGTTAAACTGTTGGATGGACTTTGACAGTCCTAACAGCCAAACATTATACCTGCTTAGCATCAGCATGTTCGTGTTGTCTTTTGTGAGCATGCTGACATTAGCATTTAGCAGTCTCGCAGATCTGCTAGCAATGCATAGCTGTAGACTCTTTATCTTGTAATTGGATGAACCAACCCTTTGAGCAAAAGAGATAGCTATAAAAAAAAACATCCAACATCAGTGTCCTGAGATAACCCCCTGCCTCTTATGCAACATCACCTGGGATCCAGCCTTGTTTTTCACATAAAGAATGAATGAATGTACATCAGAAGTTATGAATAGACTCCATGCAAATACGTTTTATTTATTTTTAATTTTTTTCTCCTTTCAGGACAGTGACCTGCTGACATTTAACATCTCCGCACATCACTCTTGGTGGAGCGAACACGGGCCGGGCTGTGTGAGGAGAGAGATGCCTCAGGCTCCAGGCGTCCGCACCACAGAGAGCCACTCCTACATCACCGTCATGGGCTGCCTCATGGACTACCAGTACATCGAGGTTGTGCATAGCGGCGCACAGATTCTCATTGCTGTGAGTACAAGTTGGTATTGTGACTCTAGCACGGACATATTCACATGCAGGGACATGTCATGTCGCAGGAAGTCATCATATTACACACTAAACACCAGCAGCGGCCTCACTCGCCGTGGGATTCACGTACGTGAAAGGTGAACATGATAGAAAGGAAGGTTATGTTTTGGTTTTTCGCTTCAAGCTCTTTCCTCGCTCTTACTTCCACAGCGGTCTGTTATTTTGTCTGTCGCTGCCTCTCTTCCTCTGTCCCGGTCACTGAATGAAAAATTGATCTGTTGTTTTGTCTGGCTGAGGCTCAGACCTGCCAGCTGCTAACGGGTTACTCAAACACTAGAAAGACTTTTATTGTCCTCTTTATACAGCACTGGCTGAATACACCAGAATCCCACATCCTGCCAGCATACACATTTGCACACACTCATGTATGACTGACTAAACCTCATATTGAACGGGGGCCAGGACCTTCTTAGTTGCCAGCACAGCAGGTACTTGGGTTCAGACATGCACATTACAAACATTTACTCGCGGTGGCATTCACTTACACACACTTTGACTCCATTGCAATGTACATAAACACATCCGCACCTATCTTTCACACGCATTTTCACTTTAATGCATGTGGAGTGGATTTAATGGCGGCAGCAGGAGATCTAGAGAAAGAGAGAGCTTACACAGCAGCTTCCTCAGCTTTCAGTGGGTTTTAGAGTCCTGTTGGTTTTCATTCCTACCATCTAATCTTGAATCTTAATTTGCACCTGAGAGAGCACAGTGAATGCATTTAACTACATGGTAGATTAGAAAAGAAACTAGCAGAGGGACCCAGTGTTCAGAAGCACTGGATTGTACCACTCATCCCATCACCCCCATGGAGAAGGGTAATAAAATGGCTGACCTCACTTCATAGCCCCAACTCTCTCACTGAACCTCATTAGCCCCTACACTATAGGCAGTCAATTGGTGTATTCCTTGCCTCACATGGGCTTTTACTTCTCTATAGGAGATGGCAACACTTTTTTTGCCTGCATTTTTACATGGTATTGTCCAACCAAGCATGCAAACACCATTTATGTGGGTACAGCTCCTGTCAGGAGATGGGAAATTGGTACTGAAATCCCAGTGTCGCAAATGGCATAATTTTCCATGTACCCTCACTTCCTCTCTGAGCTAAAAGCAGAGCACTGCTTATGAAAATAGAGTCCTTGGAGATGTCCACCCTTTTCCCTCTCTGGTAGAACAGAGGTTACCTTGCACGGCTGATGGGATCTCGTCAGCCTTCAAGTAATGCGTTTTGTTTCCGAACGCCTCACGGTTCAGACCAATCGGCGTCCTGTGATGAGCTAGTGGCAGCTATGGCCGTGGTTTAGAGAGACACGGAGAGACGACTGTTGGTGCAAAACAACAATGGGGGCTCCTAACGATTTCAGCGTAGATGCTGCAATAGCGTCAGTTATATCAGAACTGAGAATATTTCTTCATTGGAAAAAAAGAGCAGAGAACAGCCCCGAAGGCTTTTCTCGACGGAATAGATGTTTTCGCTCTTCTCCTGAGTGGCTTCGCCAAGAATTTGATTGACAGATGGTTCATCAAATCACCTGCCAAGTATTTTTTGAAAGTGCCTGCCCTTTTCCTCAGAGCTTCCAATGGCGGCTTCTCAGATGGTTCTGTGTAACGAACCATCTGGCGCGTCAAGTTAAACCAGAGGGCCAAACAGAAAGAGAGAGTTGAAGGAGTGAATGAAAAGAATAGGAAGAAAGCGGGGTGTCCCTTTGTCTTTTGTTAGGGGGGGTTTCAAGGTCGCCGTGGGAGGCCATTAAATATTTAGTTTCGGCTCCAAGGAGCATGTTTCATTAGGATGAAAAATGTGGATCTATTGGCCAGTAATGGAGCCATCACTGTCGTACATCTGCTCTGATTCATCAGGAGCTAGAAGGAAGCCATTCTGAAGTGAAGCTTTGGTAAAGACAGCCCTGTGTTTTTGTTGCCGCTACAGGCTACATTCAGTAGAGTCAAAAAGTTACTTAGAGGTTTAAAGGATGAGCTGGAAGTGGAGGCAACCTTTTCAAACTGGGATAATGTATTATTCATTGATTCATCACTGAGGGGAATATTTTTGCTCTATCTCTGCCCTTATATTCTTTGTTGCCTTCACTGAAACCCAACTCACCTTTCCGTCCTACAGTATACATATTGTTATTATTGCATGGCTTTGGTTTTCTTTTACTGCCATAATAATGACTGATTTCCCTGTCAGTGTAGTTGGCAGAAAATACACACATCTCTCTCTCTCTCTCTCTCTCTCTCTCTCTCTCTCTCTCTCTCTCTCTCTCTCTCTCTCTCTCTATCCTCCCATCATCCTGTCCTCTTTTGCTCCTGTGTACCGCCTTCGCTGTTAAATAAAACAGTCGAGTCTGAGTAAACATCTCCGGTGAGATGGAGGGTAGTTGGGAAGAATGGTATGAGAGAGAAGGAAAAAGAAAAATAGTGCAAGATGTGATGTTCGGTTTACATCTGTAGACATAACTCTTACACACTAAAGGGAGTAGTGAGAGATGTCAAGGGGTTGTCAGAGCTGCTGAGCTTCTCATAAAATGCACACACACACAAATACCACATCATTTAGCGCAGGTTATTGCTGCCACAGGCAATGCTTTTTTCGGTTGCCTCTCTATTCCCTAGGAACCTGAATTGGGAGGATTGTGTGAAAGTGGATAATGGTGGTAACGGCAGCCTGCGTCATACTTTTGCTCCATTGCTCATTTCCTCTATTTTCATCTATTTTCATCAATTTTTCTTCCTGTTTTCCTTTCCTGTCCAGATCTCACTCTGTTTGACCTTCATGTCAATCAAACTCCCACACTCTTAAATTACTAAAATGACAATGCACTTCACTCTCTCTCCCTTCAATTCTCACTCACTGTCACTTTTGCTTCTTCTCTCATTTCTTTTTTTTTTTTTTTTTGTCTGGATCTCTGATGGCCTTCTTATGTCAGTCTGCTGTCTGTGTTCAAGTGCAGCTCGTGGGGGACGAATAAGGGCCCCTGGTTGATTATAAAGGTCCCCTCGGCAGGCTTGGCGTGGGCAGACCCCTGTGATTACCGCTCGGGGCTGTGCTTGCCTACAGGGTCGGGTGTGTGTTTTGTGGTTGTTAAGGTTCACTCAATTCAGCGGCATTAAAACAGCATGCCCCCACCCCACCCCCCACTCATCTGAAAGGTCAGGGTGCACTCTTTGATAAGTCCATTAGTCCATGTTCTGTTTTTCGAAACTCTCATGCTGAATAACCACCATCACTGTGTGGAATATGTGTTTTTTGAGTGTGTGCATGCTGCATGGGGAGCCAACTGGAGGGATCTTTGATGTTATTCTATTTGAAGTGCAGTAATTTGTCAAGAGTCAGGAAATGACCATGCATTGTCTACTATAATAATAGCAGTAAGCACCTCAGCAATATGTCAGTGCTGACATTGCATTGTAACTGCTCTGTAAGTTTTTACAGCATCTGCTTCAAAGGATTATGAAGATTCCAGGATTAAAAGACTGATAATGCAGTAGTAGTGAGACGTTATTAGGTCTGCTGGCTGCTGCCAAAAACAGGGAGGAGAAGAGAGACCCAAAGACCAGAGGAGAGAATTAGTCTCCAGCAGGGCTACTGAATATTGTGTCGGGCTACTCGCAGTACTTCGTAAAAACATGACTGCCCGCCATTATACTTCAAAGGCTGTCTCTGCCAAGAGCTTTAATTGTTAATCTGTTTTGCGGGGAAATGGATTTTCTTCAGATTAATTTTACTCTAATATTTGGTCTCTTTAAACTTCTGAGAGTAGGCAAGAAGTAGAACAGGGAACTGAAGAGAACTTGAAAGTGAAAAACAAGCAACGTTAAAGAAGTAAGCCTTCTCTAGCGGCATGTTTGCTTTTCATTTTGCTTGTTGAGTGTGTACTCGTTGTTTTATTTACTTGCCTGTTTCGCCCTATTTACTAAATGGTCCAGAGAGGCTAATTTCTCTCCCCATCACTAAGTCCTACCTCATCCAAAACTTCTGTATGGGGTTGCACGTGACACACAAGCGGTTTTCTTGCGTCATACAGCTTTTATTTCTGCATGGGCAGCCTCTTGTGTCTGTGTGTTGTGTTTTTTGACATCAGCATGCTGTTATTTGCAGTTATTTGATGTGGAAGATGCAAATCAGCACCACAGACACTTAACAACTCCATGTGGTCCTGTAAACTGTGTGTCCGCGGGGGGGCTCGTAGAAAGAAAACAGGTGGATGTGGTCTCAGCAGTCCCTATCTTATAATAGGGACTGCTGAGACTTATAATATGTTTTGTCATTAAACATGCAGCTGCCCACACACAAGCGCACATCTAATATTCCGCTGAGAACCATGCACCGTATTGTCAGGCAGAAAGTATTTTGTAATTAACCTGCAAGACATCTGCACAACCCCTCTCTCTCTCTCCCTCTCTCTCTCTCTCTTTCTGCTCCTCCTCTCACTCATGTGATATATTTTACCTATAAATTCCGTTCATTATAGTGCACTTGGTGAATTTTCTCCTGACACTGAGCCACAATCAATAGCGTGTTAATTAGCTTGTATATCGACTCAGATATCCATCACTGCACACACATGTGCACAGGCGAGTCGGCCGTAGACAGAAGGCATTTCTAAATTCCTATGAACTCGGAAAACAAACGTGTATATAGAGCTGGAACCAACAATTATTGTCTTCATTGATTTATCTGTTCATTTTATTTATTTTTTTTAATCATCGATTAGTCACCTTTCTCAAAATACTGAAAAATAGGCCCATCAAAATTAGCCCAGGGCAGCATATTCAAATTGCTTTTTTTTTTTTTGTTCAATCAACCGACCAAAACCAAAAGATATTCAACTAATATGATAGAAAACGGAGAACAATATAACCAATTTGAGTGTTCAAGTGTTTTTAGCCATGTTAGCTAGTTCGTTCTAGTACTTACAGACGGAAATATCTTTTTGGGGTAAAATGTATTGCCATGAAAATCATTACAGACATTCAAGGTCCCCAGAGGATTCCCCATGTCAACATGTTCAATTATCTTGTGAAATATCGCAACATCTACCAAATAAATTAGCACAAATTCAGTCATAAATTGTTTTATCCTAATAACATTGGTGATTCTGCCTAAATTAAACATTATACCTGCTTAACATAAGCATGTTAGCATGAAGCATGCAGACAATTAGCATATAGCTTATTGATACATTTTCTTAGAACCTTCTAATCAACTTATTGTAGAACTACATAAATACAATTTTAAATGGAGAGACTGAAAAGGCCTATAGGATGTAGTTGTTTAGACCTTCGCAGTGAGCAAGACTCATAACTCATTTTCATTGTAAAAATTGCTCAACAGAGATCCAAGAGAGCCAAACAATTGATGGAAAAGGACGCATAGAAAGGTAGATAGTGATGACAGTGATGTGGAGTCTCTCTCCGTGTTTAAAAATTGACTAACTTAAAGAAAAAAGTGCAGAGTGCAAGGGTGGAAAAAAAACAATGATTGGCAGCTAAATGAGTTGACTTAAGTTTGGCACGTCCTCACGGGCAGACTGACATAGAGCCTCAGAGGACATGCGGGGGCTTTATGAGCTTAATTAATTTGACATCAATCTCTAAAATGATCCCTGAACTCCAGAAGTGACAGTGGGGAGTCAAAGAAGAAAGCCGGAGACTGTGTGTGTGGGAGCGCGCGGGGGGAGGATTAATGAGCGTGATTATTTAATATGCAAGGATATATAAGTGGAATTGTCACTTGTTATTGAGGACACTGACCTATATTGGCTAAGGACAGCAATGCCTCCAGCAAAAAGCCACCAAGTGTTCACTTCTGATCTTGTTAGCTCCCTGTGCATCAATGTACCGGCCGAAGTCATTGAAAAGACAACTAGAAGCCAAAGTGGTTTAATATCAGTCCATGGTGGGACCACATACATGAGCAGATATTTTATGGTCCATCTCCATGCAGCGTCCAGGCTATATTGCCGTCAGCGATTATCAGTCGAGAAATGGTGGTGATTTCCCATTACTGAGCAGTGACAGGCTCACCCCCAAGTTTTGGCGTTAACTGATTTTAAAGGTATGAAATTTCATGAAGTATCTGGTGTGTTTGATAAGTCTAATCATAACTGCTATTTATGAGTGTGCAGTAAGGCTAAGGTGTCTCTTTTTTTTGGGCAATTTGGATAGAACACATTTTTTTGAAGGAGCTATGTTTTTCCGCCGAACAGTTTTTTTTTGTTTTTTTTATTGTTCTGAACAGGGCATAATATATTGTTCTCCACCACAACCACCAATTGAGGAACTATCTTTTGGATGAATGGTCCATCCAGTAGACAGTTCCAGTGACTAAAGCCGTTTTCTCAAATGAACTCAGGATGATAAGCGGAGAGTTTCCCTTTCACACATGTAGCACACAACAGGAGATGGTCCATGTCAGAATCGTTCTCACCTATTGGGAAAAACGCCTTGGTAGAGCATGCAGCAGGCACGGCATGACGCAGATTACGCCGCGGTGCCGTAGCCGGTTTGTAATTCAATATCGGTCATAAACAACAATCTCTTGCCGTTTCTTGAATTTGTCTGACGATTTCAACATCGGCCTTTACAGACAGAATTGATCAAACCTTGTCGTTGTTCCAGTTAGACATTTCCGTTGCCGTTTTCCTGTAAATGACCCCTCTTCTTCACCCTCGAATGATTGATGTCTTCCGGTTTCACGCCAGCCGCGATGGGTACGTCATCAAGGCGCCCACTCGTTCGCCGTGAATGCTCAAGGAAATGAGAGGCTCTATTCACACATGAGCTCAATCGGACATTGTCGCAGACTTTGTACCAGGGAGTTGGCAGAGTAAAGACCATTTGATGTCCAGCTCCTCCGAGTAACGTCTAGATAATGTCAGGGTTGCAGTGCATTTGTGAGAGGGGCTATAGAACATATGACATGGTACATTTGATGCTGTTCTGACTGCTCATGGCTTACTAATACACTTAATGTTGGGTTTTCTTTTCGTTTGTCAACCATCTGTATATATGCTACTCAAACACTCTGCTTTTCTCTCAGTCTCAAGCCTCCTCTCCTGTGACATATTGGCTTTGAATCAATCCCAGACCACAACAGCGATCAGAGCCCTTTATGAAAATTAAACAGATGTGCGCTCATGCATGGATATTAACTCATACGAGCACACGCCTGGCTCACACTTTTACAGGAAAAACACACACTGACACAATGACGCTGAAAACCGGGTGTGCCCCCTGCTGTTAACACCATCTTGTGTTTGACACTGGCTTTATACATATGCTAATTTACCTCCATTTCCCCGCCACTGTAATGGATGGGGTGAGACCAGCAATTAGATACTAGAGAGAAAAAACTGAGTGAGAGATAAGCAGAGCGAAGAGTTATGTGTATCTTATCAAGCCCACACAGAGACGGACCCATTCCCTTTTCTACTAGACACTGCACCTGCGTTCCATTCATAAATAAAACATTTAATCTACATCTGGATGAACTTCAATCAAGTCCAAATATATTGTGCGCATAAAAAACAGGAAAAACAAAAAAACAAATGTAGAGATGAAAGACCTGCAAACTGCACGTCATCTTTGTTCCTCTTATAATTACACAGGCCAAGTTAAGTTATAGGTTGAATGAATGTTATATAAATAGCCACCATCACAGACAGTCAATCCCCCTTGGGTTTTGTGTTTGTGTACCCAGTGTGCGAGGAGGGCAGCGTGCCCGATGCCGTTTTAATTGGCATGGCAGAGTGCCAAATGATGGATGGATGGCTGGGTGGAGAAAGGCTGTCTCTCGGTGTCTGTCTCTCACTGTGTTTGTTTCTGAGACAGCCATCTGCTAGTTCCACGGGCTATTCTCAGCACTGTTTGCCCGCACGAGCGTCGGCGTACAGTCATTGTGTGCACGCGCTCAGCTTTGTCGCTTTCTGGTGTGTTTGTGCATATAGCTACTACTGTATATACACTCTAGAAGCCCTTTTTCTGTAAGCATAGCCAACACCGCTATTACAGTAAAGCACTGTAGAGCTGTGAACACAACTGACATATTATCACCTTTTTAAGTGGATCTGGTCAAAGTTATCAAACTGTTCTGTATTTACATATTCATATCCTTGTTTCTGGACACCTGATGTATGTAAAGCAAATATTAACTCTCCTTTTTTAGGGCTTTTTTTGATTTCCACGAACTCCCGATGGAAATATCTGGCTCTTCAGCAGCTAAATGCTTTACCATGTTCACTAGCTAATCTCTAACTTTGTGTGTCTGTTGTTTGGTGCTGGGCAGATAGCATAGAGTAGGTTTTCAATGGGTTTTGTTGCTCTTAAAGGCTGACGGCTGTGGTCGAAAATAACACTGACGAGAGCAAATGGGACTGAACTAAAACAGTGAAGTTCTGGGTTGGAAAACCAAAAAGATCTGAAGGGAACTGCAGAGTTCGGTGATAATTCTCTGTGGTGTCTTACTACGAGCGACCCCTTTCACATTACTCATAATTATTTGATCCATTGTTATTAGATTTGGTGGCTGTATGTTTATCAAGTGTAACTCTAGCAAAAAATGTACTGGTTCCAGCTTTTTTTATATATATATATATATATATATATATAAAAAAAAAATAGTGCAAAGATTTCTATCAAAAATGTCCACAGGGTGACTTTACTTGTGTTGTCTGGCTAACAGTCCAAACCTAAAGATTCACTCTGAGTTGTTACTAAGAAAAGCAGCAAATCTAATAAACATTTGAGAAGCTGGAACCTGTAAATTGTTTGTCATTTTTTTTGCTTGAGTTACACTTGATAAACACACAGGCACCATCTCTCAAAACTGAGGCTGCATCCCCACGAAACTCTCTCTTTTCAGGTGTTCTGTATTATCTTGTTGTCCATCAAAGCAAGCGTACAGCTGTTCATCAACTGCCCACTGCCAGCTCTGTGGAGTCTAACCTCTCTTGTTTGCTTGTTCACAGCTCCTGGGCTTCGTGTACGCCTGTTATGTTGTCAGCGCTATCACTGAGGAGGAGGACAGCTGTGAGTCGCCTAACCTCACCCTTACACACACACACACACACACACACACACATACATCATTCTGGAAACAGATCATTGCAACAATTAATGAATCACACTCAGACCTACTCACACAGATGAGATGGAAAACACCCGAGTTTGAGAGAACGGGTCTACACATTTCTTCATCTTCCTATCCCACCCCACACTATCACCTCTCCAGCTCTCCCCTGTCTCCCTCCTCTCCCCGCCCCCACGCCAGCTGGCCTCTCTCTCTCTCTCTCTATCTCTCTCTGCGTCTCTCTCTCTCTGTCTGTCTCTCTCTCTCTGTCTGTCTCTGTCTCTGTCTCTCTCTCTCTGTCTGTCTCTGTCTCTGTCTCTCTCTCTCTGTCTTTATCTCTCTCTCTCTCTCTCTCTCTCTCTCTCTCTCTCTCTCT
>CALSCE010009645.1:2949465-2981793 GCA_943593645.1 Bovichtus variegatus | reverse complement strand
GTGTGTGTGTGTGTGTGTGTGTGTGTGTGTGTGTGTGTGTCCTCCCATTCTTGGGGGCGGGGTGGAGTTTGGGCTCCAGTGTCTGGCGGCGCAGGGGATTCTGGAAAAAAAAAAAAAACGTAGCGGGCCTGCAGCGGAAAAGTTGAAACAGACTCAACTTTTGGAGAAACGCAGCCCGCTGTTGCGCTCCGGTAGCCAATTGCGTAACCAGTCAGCCGGTAAGAGGGTACAGAACGCATCCCTGCCTCTCGCTGCCATGGGTAGCATTTGATAATGTGTTTCCTGCAACAAGCTCCAGCACAAGGCACAGTCCCTCCGTCTTTTCTTGTCTAGCTGCTGTGAAATTAATCAAGATGCCTTCAAGTGTTTTTAGAATTGTCGGAAAACAATAATTGTCAAGTATAAAGTCTACTTGAGCCACAGTGTGGTGTTAAAGTTCACAACATGATGTCACACAAATGGGCCATTTAGTGACACCCCCCGCACAACCCTGCCGCTGATCACCTCACCTCTTGATTTAGTGTGAATGCAGCCTGAGAGAGAGGCCACAACTGTGTCTTGCAACTCAATTCTTCCAGCGTTACAGACAAGTCTTGAACTATCTGTCTGCCCTCCTGTCTTTGGTCTCTCCTTATTTTTTTTCTCTTGATCTTCCTCACTCGCTCTTTTAGTCCCACCAACCCTGTTTTTCCCTTCTGGTCTTTTTCCCTTTATACCTGTGCCTGTGTTTCATTTCACGGTCAGCTCGCCAGCCCTTCACACAACACACACACACACACACACACACACACACATGCAGCAATATACAGTAGACTGACTGACTGTCAGTTTCTCTCCTGGTTCAGGTGCTCTGATTTCAACTAATTGAACTAAGACATATTCGTCTTGCATAACTCCCCACATACAGTAGATGCCTTAACTATTGACCTACATACCTTTCATTTCTTGCGTGTGTTCACACAAGTGAAAATCAGCTCGCTCCCTCTGCCTAGAAGAAACTGAGCTTGGCTCTTTTAGTATAACAGGATCACATGCGCCGTTCAGCTGCCAATATCTGTTTCCAAGGCCACAATAGAGAGGACAAAGCAAATGCACTCTTTCACGTTGAAAATTTCTTCACTGGTGTTTTATTTTCATGGAAATGACAAAACATTAGACAAGGGCTTGAATCACCGATCGAGAATAATGCTGAGACCATTTTAGCTTTCAGCGTCACACCATTTAATTTAAGCAGCTTTTTTTAACAAATGTTAGTGTTTTTTGCTGTTTTACAGAGCAAGCATAAAGAACACGTTGCTTTTGCCCGTTGAAAACAAACACTGTTTTTTTTTTAGACCTTCGAGGTTTAATGAGCTGCATAAAAGATCCACCTCAAGGTCAAGTTCAGACCAATGTGTGTAATAATTAATGGGGAAAAGATTCAACGGCGATTTACAGGCTGACATGCACTATAAAGTATGTTGGAGGGATTGCGCACAGCGTTATAGATGAGGCTTTTAACAATGGGCAACAACTAATGTTTTGACAGATAGGATGTCTTCATTAGAGTAAGAGCAGGTAGAGGCACTTATGGGCACCTGTTGAGGCTCAGATTCTGAGCTTTAAGATCATCATCAACCATTGTTTATTCAGGGAAAATGGACTGTGAGCATTAAGCTCTTGAATTCACATTCGTACGGGCTATAGGATACACAATGTACGATAACAACCACAGTATAAACATTAAAGTGCCGAAAAAGTCTAATAAAAACACTTAACCAGCAGACATGTCTGGAAAGTTACCGCAATAAAACAGTAAGACGATGAGAAGTCAAACAACAACAATTAATCAGTCTGCCAAGAAGGAAGGATGTGCAACAGCAATAAAACCAATAAAATGCAGAAATATCAAATAAAACCAATAACATGCAGTAATATCAAATAAAACCAATAAATAACAACCATGTCTGCGAATTAACCAAAGCCGGAACAATACCGCTTGTATTGAAAGATAGTGGATAGGTGGTGATCTCCCATGCTAATTATGAAATTATTGATGTGAATGCTGCACAAGACACATGGCAGGAATGTGGCCATTATTTTCTAGGTATCCGGTCATGAACTGAACGTTTGACCTGTTTCTAGTGCCAGATAAAAAGTCAGGAGTCATTAGAATTCATCCTCTGGAGGCCTTGAATATCTGTGCTGCATTGTAAGACAACCAATGCAATGGTTGTCATGATGCTTCCCTCTGAACAGAAGTGTTGGATTGAAAGACTGACGGATGAACCGACCGACCAACAGACACCGCCTTCCCTAGAGCTGCTACTGTGTCTAAAAATGGCAACCGTCATTATCATCTAACTGTATTCCTCAGCACAGCTTATCGTGGCAGGGAATGGGTCCCCACCTGCTTATAATGAGAAAATCAGTGGTACAGAAAAAGAGCAGGGAAGAGGTCTTTGTGTGTGTTTGTCTGTGTGGGTGGGATGTGCGTTTGTGGTGTACAGATGAAAATGAGAATCCCAGGAAACCAGGGTAGGGTCAAAGGAAAGGGACAGCCCCCCCTCCCCACCTCACCCTGTGGCTCTCTGCACTCATCCTGCCTACCTATCAGTATTCAGCAGACCACCCCTGCCTCCTCTTATCAGGATGGAACTGATTTGCCCTTACAGTAGTTTCCATGGCTGGCCACTGTCTGTTTCCCCCCACAGCTGTTGTTTCCCAGAAAGTAACAGATCTGCCCATTTTATTTTTTTTTTGTTTTCTTCTAGAACGCCGCTTCCCAACCCATTAGGGGTCACCATAGCTTCAACTGAAAACTGAACAAAATTGTGATTATTAAAGTTTGGTTTATTTTAAGATATAAATCTCACAGGATAAGGGCAAGGTGAAGACCTGGACACAAGCTTTATTCACAGAAAAACACACACACACACACAAAAAAGCCACTATGTATGTATGATTGTTTAAAAAAAAAAAAAAAAAAAGATTACATAATACAGACAGAGAAGTGTATTAAAAGTTCTTAAAATGAACAGAAAAACTAATCGCATGCAACATTCACAGGAAATAATCTGCTCCAAATTCATCCAGATTGCTTGTTTTACACAAACTTCCTGCAGCTGTTGCCTTTACTATTTGGGTTCATTGTACAGTTGGTCAGTTGTTCTGTACCGTTATTGTTATGCATTGGATATCGTATGAAATTTCCATAAAATATGTCACTTAGTCAGGTGTCATCAGATTACCCAATGATAGAAAAAGGGTCCCTTAAGGAAAAAGGTTGGAGGCCACTGCTCCAGAACTTGGATCTGCTATTTGTTGTGTGTCCTCTTCCACTGACGCAGTTTCTCCTTCTCCTCCCCTCATGGTGTTCACAGCTCCTGGACATTCTGGCATCTTTCACATGCTCCAACCTAATCTCTTTGGCCCCCTGTCAGTCAGACCGACAAGCGTGACGCGGCCCGTCCTCCCCTCTCTTTCTCCCCTCTCTCCCCCCGTCTCAGCCTTTGTGTCCCCGTCTTGAGCCGCGAGCCTTTCCCTTCATCTCAAAAATATCTCTCTGCATCTGTGCAAAAATACAGAGCACTTTGGTTACCGGCATGTCCCTCTCTCTTTCTCAAGTGACATCGCACGCTCATCTGCACATGGCCTACAGTCCAAACTCTTAAGTGAGAAAATAAACAGAAAGGCTTGAGTATTCGGTCGGTGGCTGAAGGTCACCTCTGTTTGCAAGCGATAAAAAGGCTTTGGCTATTTTGACAGCTGGCCAGCCTTCACCTGTTCCCGAGCTTTGCCTGTAGCCCCAGGCAGACGCAGAGATAAAAAAAAAAAAAAAAAGTTTTATTTGTTAAAACTAAAAAAAGACTCGTACTGCTCTTGGCAAGCTGCCTACATTTCAACATCCCTACATTACATCTGTTCCCACTGTGCCTTTAGTTTCCATTTCATTTCTCATTCAGCTGTCCGTTTTTGTCATTTTTTTCATCATGCATGTCTTTTTCTGTTGTTGTCTGTCTTTTGATTTACTCCATAATTTATATGTTTTAATCCTTTGTTTTCAGTTGATTTTATTGGTGGATTTGACCCATTCCCACTCTACCATGTCAATGAGAAACCATCTCATCTCCTCTTAAAGCCCATGTACCTGTAAGTATGACTGTGTCATGCCACCGTATGTGTATATGTCCGTGCGTTTTTCAAATGTGACTGTATGAGCAGATGCGTGTGAATGTTCACGCTATCCGTCTCCTTTTTGTGGTCGCATACAATTTGGGTTGTACCTATTTTGTCGCCTGCTTGTAATTGTTTCCTCTTCAGGTTTGCATCGCCTGATTTTCCCTAAAACTGTTCATGAATCAGAACAAGCAATCTCAACTCAAGGCCCACTTACTCGCTTGTTCTAGAGCTTTTTAAATATTTTATTTTTGAACACCGACTAGCAGTGCTTGCTCTGTATCTGGAGCTTTGAGTCATGTCTGGGGCGTAAACGTCTTTCTGAAACATGCTACATCCTGTCAGAGGGCTGTTGGAAATATGAAGGCTTTTCATGACACCGTTGTGTGTACGTGTGTATTACACGTGTGTGTGTGTCCCCACGCTGCAAGCAGTTACTGACAGAAGCACATTGAGAAAAACACACAGAAATCTGTCGAAAATTGGATTAATCAATTAAGTTCTGCAGAGAACTTAATAACAATAAGTCTGGGAAGTCATGTAATAATTCTCTGCCAACATGACATGAATATTTTATTAGCTTCTTGACAGTTTAATCAGCTCCGTCTCTAATGGGAGGTAGGAAGTTTTCGTCTCCCCCAATCTACTGGGAGTTATATCCAGGAGAAATTTGTCCAGGGGTGCGTGTGTGCGTGCGTGCGCGTGTTTGTGTGTGTGTGTGTGTGTGTTGCGTTGCTCAACAACCGCTAACTCTCTTCTCTTCCCCATGTTTCTGTTCTCTGCAGGTCTGCGTAAATAAGAGAGTGTCCAGCGGGGAGGTGACACAGCAAATTCCCACGTGGACAAAATGGCTGTTGTGACACAAACATCCCAGTTCACTTGGACACGCCAGACATTCCTCCCCTTCTTGATTTCAGTACTTTAAACATGTCATTTACTGGTGTACTGCCCGGAAAAACCAACAATTCTCAGTTAGTGTCCATTGTTTTTCAGGGAGGGATGACGGGTTCTGGGAAAGGGTGGATTACAGTGCAACAAAGCCTCATATTGTGTAATTTAGGGAAGTATCAATCATTTTCTTTGTATTTTGTTCTCTGCCGAGGTCCCATTGCTGTGACCTGCCCATAATGGTCTAATACTCCCCACGACTGCACAGAACATGGACAGCATATAAATACATTGTGTATGTAATCAGAGACTGTCCAGCATTCCCAGTCTGTGGTACTGTGTCTTAGAGGACTCATGATTTAGCATGTTATTGCTGGTTTGGCTCAGATCTTGGCCGGAGGGCTGAATTACAGTGGAGCCCATGGAATGAGCCATTGTGTGCTGCCTGTTTACTTTAGGCCAGGATCTGTGTGCATAAATACACAAGCAAAGCAGGAAGAGGCAGGGGAGTGGAGAGGAGCGGTAGAGGGAGGGGACGGAACAAAAGCACCAAGCCTACTGGGGCATCTGTCAGAAATAGAAAATGTAAATAATGAAACAAGGGGGGGGGGGGAATTTTGGATTTAGAGTTTGAAATGGGGAACTATCAAAAATGTATAAAAGAGCGTTAAAGAGATGTTCAAACACAAGGAAAGGCATGTGAGTCTTACTTTTATTTGTGGAGTCTTATTGTTGTGACTATTTTCCAACAGCCAAGTCAGTATTTCTGAAGTGTCGGGTGTTGGAAGAAAACTTCCTCTCCTCTAATTACTGACACGTCGGGCGTCTGACAGGGCTGATCATTACACACAGTCAAGCAAAGGTTACACAACATATTTTTAACTTCAAGAAAACAATAGAAAGGGTTTAACTATTCACGTTGCATACACAAGCGTTAAGTTGAACGGGTATGGTCTTCAGTGTGGAAGTAGCGTGGCCTGTACCTGAGTGAACAGTTCACCAGTGTAGATTCTCTATGGTGATAGTTTCAGTTGTGATTGTTTTATAGCATGTTTTTACAGGGTTTGTATTGTAATTATGTGTATAACATATTAAGTAATGACTAAATAGCAAAACTGATGTCTTCAACCGGCCGTATATGAGCTGGTTAAATAGTAATTGAAAGCTTCTGCTGAGTAGTTTCTTACTCGGATTAATTTTACTCGGCCCAGCAACGTAACACATTTTTATTTAGGCAAAAGTAGATCATAACTCCAAATACTGATTGGTCTCACTTTTTGTTGTTGATGTCAGATCTTTCAGAATTCAAGTCGGATCCCCTGTTGCCTTACTGGTTGTGTGAATCACTACTGCTCTCTGGTGTTCAAAGAGTTCATGTACAAGTTGCAAGGCTACTGTGTTTCTGCTACAGGGTCCATAAATCTCCACGTTTTGTCTTAAAACAATTTAGTGTTTTGTCTGCAGATAACAGCATTTAAAATAGTATGTTTTTTCTGGGTAATTGTCATGTAGGAAGAGTTGGCTGTTTTCCCGGGTTGTTACAGTGTTACACTCAGTCCTTCTTTATTATTTAGGTCAAGATCATTTGTTGTCCACCACATTTGAATGCAAAACATTTTCAGTATGCTATTTGTCTGATTACAATATTTCTTGGTGCTAAGTTTAAAAAGGTCTGCGTCGCTATTGTTTGGGGGAATCAAAAGATTTGTGAACAAAGAAGTTGGTTCTGTCTTTTTTTTTTTTTTTTTTTTTTTTTTTTTTCAGCATCTAAAAATATCCTGCTGAGTGTCAGATTCCTCTGTGATATTAGATGTTCTTCACTGCCGGATAGAAAGTCCACAAACTGTTATGAGTCTGAAAATCATCTGACCTCTTCTGCTGTCTAATTTCAGAATGATGAGTGACCCATTTTGATTTGATTGGTCACTTCTCTATTGGCAAGATGCAATAATTTATGTCTTGTCTATGTCTTAAAGGTTTACACACACCTGGTAGGCGTACTGGTGTGTGGGTTAGAAAGAAAACAAAGCACCTCATATTGTAACATAATCAGTATTAGTAGTAAATGCTACTATGTAAAAAAAATAAAAAATAAATAAAAAAATTTAAAAAATGATAAGGAAAAAAAAGAAAACTAGTCTTCCTCTCAGTGCAATACAGCCTCTTCCTAAACTCCCGGTGACTGGAATTAGTTGAAACCTGTTAGGGTTGTGTATGTATGTGCTAGTCTCCACTGAAAAAGATTCCACCTGTTTGTAGATAATTCTTTTTCTTTGTATAGAAAGTGGAACAGGTTTTTTTTTTTTTTCTTTTTTTTTCTTTTTTTTTGTATCTCTCTCTTCTATTTTGTGTCCTGTGATGCCTCAACCCCATGTGACCTGATTGTGTAATCCTATTTATCCAGAACTGTGCTTTGTGCTCTTGTAAATAGGTGTTTGTTAATAAAAGAATGTGCTCTTTTAATGATATTGTGTGTCATTCAGCAGACGTGTTGCGTGTACAAAAATTGTCTTCATGAAGTACACTCCCTGACTGTAAATAATAATGACCATACACATATAGAACAGCTTAAAAATGTTTATTATAGAAAATCTGTAAACTCTAAAAGCAACTCTCATTGCTCTTTATTTTTGTCAGCAGTAGGTAAAATGAGTACAGGGGGAAACTCAAGGCCACTCATGCAACACCTGTACAACAGCGTTTTTCTCACTACAGCCTTAGGACATGAAAGCACGAACGCTGCCTCTAATCACAGCTCTGCAGATGGGGCAGTGACGCAGGCTGGCAGCGCAGTCACCACACACCACCAAATGACCACAGGGGATGAAGACGATGGACACCAGTTTGTCCATGCACACCTTACATGTCCTCTCCTCCTGCAGCTGCCTCAGCAGCTCCTCTGGGCTCGGGTCCATCACTGTGGGAGAAACCGAAAACAAAGCCAGATAAGCACGCACTCAAACTCACTATGTACAAGCTAGGTGCTGCTTCTTCAGGATAGATCAATAATATGTCAGCATTTGAAGGTGTTATTGATTATGAAAAGTGTTACAAGCACAAAAGTTGTAGTTTTTTTTTCCCCCTGCAAATCGTATAGGTGTTGACCTCTGACCTTTTTCTCTGATGGGTGTTTGTGTCCTCACACTTCCAGCACTGGAGCCCTGCCTTGTTTCTGGATCTGAAAGGCACGTGAAAAAAGACAGTCAAACATATTACATCCATTGTAACATTGATATTTGGGTTGTTACACATTTTTCTTATTTTATTGCTCATATCAAATAGCCAAAAAACTTTATTGGCAGATTGTAGAAGTGGTTGCTGTGAAAATTGACAGTGGTTCTGCATGTTTACTTAAAAGTAAAACTACCAATTCCTCGATGTAAAATAACTTTATTACAAGCTAAAGTCCTGCATTAAGTAAAAGTACAAAAGCATTTTTAGAAAGTATCAAAAGTAAAAGTACATGAACTGCACACAAACCGCCAACATCTCATAGACATGTGAAACAACCAAACAATTGTCTGGTAAGTGACCACAAGTCAAAGAGGTTGGAAGTCACTGGTTTAAGATTAACATGGTTTAAAATATGTATTATATTAACTTATGATGTGTTTTATGAAGCAGAAAATGGAAATGCTCAAGTAAAGTACAAGTACCACAGAAATGTACTTAAGTACCATTCTTGAGTAAATGTGTTTGCTACTTTCCACCACTGGCTGTTACCTCTGCTCTGTGTTCCCCTCTGTCTGTCCTCCTGCTCCGCATGCAGTACGTCAGTGACCAGCTCGGACACAGAAGTGTAGTGCTGACCTGTCAGAAGGTACTTGGTCTGCACCAGACTCTCCACCAGGTTGGCTTCAAAGCCCATCTGCAGCACAGTCTGCACCACAGGAGAAAGCATGGCTGAAGAAGCTCCCAGACCTCCGACCACATCTGGGACATGAGAGGGAGGAAGACGAGACCAGTGACCAGCCACATATAAGGGAAAAGCATCTGCATATCCACTATATGTTACGTAAACTATTACAAGGAACGTATTTGATAAGTGGGAACATAACATTTAATGACAAACTGTGCAGCTTACCTTTGTCTGGCAATACTTTTAGTGTACATCTTCTGAAATGGATTATATTTTTAAATCCTTCATTGTATGGAATAATTGCCCTCTTATGCCTGCCCTGCAACCATGCGCCACAAATGGTTTCCATAGCACTCCCTAATTACTGCAATCCTATAGCAAACATTAGCTGCAGTTATTACATTTTCAGCAGCCTCCCAAAGAAAAGTAATGGATCTGCTTTTTACCAAAGAGTGTAATTTGAGATTTTAAGTATGCGAGGTATGCTTTGTGCGACTTTCTTTGATCAACCTTGTGCCAGGTTGAGCCAAGAATAATTAAATGAACTGGTTGCAGCATTTACTTTCTCAGTTTGCACGACCTGCAATGCAACTCACGATGTTTGCTCCACCTTTTCCCTTTTTATGTGAACCAGCATGAGTGGATGTTGACAGTTTGATTCTTTGCACCGCAGGGTACAAAAAGATAATTATGGGCATCAAAGCAGGCTGCTATCTCGCTTTCCAGGTCTGCTTGGTAGGAATAAAGATTCTTTCTGGGTAAATAACCAGCATTCCCTGTCTTGTTTTCAATTTTATATGACTTACCGTTTCTGGATCCGATGTCTCTGCCTGTGGAAGTCTGTGATCCAACCTAGAAAAGTAATCATATTTTTGAATCACTGAATGATTTAAAGTCAGCAATGACAAACATGTCATTTATCAATGACTAATTATAATGGATGCTGTAATTCCAAACAGACTTTATTCTGAGCAGATAAGAGGGATGAAAGCTCTCACCACAGTCTCACCCAGATGGAAATGAGCATCCTGTATGTTGCTGATATACTCCTGCCCTCTCGCCTGGATTAAAAACTCACATCTAAGAAATATAAAGATGCTGTTTTATAATCTAAAGCATAAATACAGAACACAAAACAAAACTTGACACTGTATATACAGTACATATATATATATGTATATACGTATATATGTATATATTGAAAGAAACATTTCAGGGCAGAAATTAGCAAGTGATGTATTCAACGGATGTCTTTATCGCTGCCTTGTGACAAGTCCTGCTGTTACCGTGGAAACCACTTGGCATGTTCCTGCCAGGGGTCGTCTCCTGCCTCCCAGTTCCTCAGCCCTCCGTCACAGTAGAAGCATTTGACATTGTCACCATGACCTGTCAGGGTGAACAGGACGACTGTGAGAGGAGTCTGATGACAGAAACGCTGTGACTCTCTACAGCTTTACTATTGAACACAGAACATCTCCTTAACAAACCTGTATAAATTACAACAAAGTTGAATCAACTCCTCTCTGACACTGCCTCAACAAAACTAACAATATTAGCTTCACAAAGGCACTATACATCGTAGGGCCACTTTATTTTATAGCATTATTTTGTATTGGTTTTCATAATAGTGCGCCCACACTGTGTGTATTGCCTGAAGCTGTGGAAACCCTACTTCTTTAGCAGCCCCAGCTTTGTCCAGCTGGTTCTGTCCACAACATCATGACTCAGCAGGACAATTGTACCATGAACTCTCTCACAAAGAGAGGTCGCTCTAGCAGTGACTGGGTCAACGCTGAATATTTCCCTGAAAATATACCTACAGACACTCAAATGTTGCTAAATGTTAAGACATCAAATAAGAAGGAAAGCATGTTTTTAAGCTTTATAGTGAGACAATTAGTACCTGTGTAGAAAAATCCTGCTCTGGCGAGAACATCTGGCTGGACTGAGGCATCTGTGGGCCAGTTGTGGAAAGTAGTGAGCCGGGAATCCTGCGCCTCCATCTCTGGGTAGACCGCTTGTCCAGCTGTCCCCTGGTCTTCCATAGTCATCCTCTGGAGTTGACTCAACAGCTGGCCGTCCACAGAGTCAGAGGATCCAATTTGGAGAGGAATATTTCCCACAGCTCGACCCAGAATGAAACTGCAAGTTGGGAAATGCCTCTTGTGCTCGGTGTCCGGGCAGTCCCCGTGTACCCAACATCTTAAAATCCCTCCACAGCAGAAACATTGGACTTTGTCCCCGGGGCCAAGAAAGAAGAAGCCCGCCTTGGCCAGGTCTCCAGATGTGACAGGTGCATCTGCTGACCAGTTCTGAAAAGTTCGAAGTCTCTCCCCTTCTCTTCGCATCTGAGGCTCCTCGAGGATGTGCAGCGTAGTACTCCTGTCATCCGTCATTCTGTGGCATGTAGGTTTTCCTTTCTCTTCTTGTCCTGTGCCAGTCATCCCTTTTGCGGTCCATAGTGGTGCGCGCACTGAAGGTGAGTGCAGCACACCAGTTGAACTAATATGATCAGCTGTGGGGGCCTGCACAGCCGCCTACAGGAGACTGCTTTCCAGAAAAGCCACCAAATGCCAGAATGTATGCTCATTGACCCTTGAATGGATGAAAGCGTGAACATGCCATGTTGCTCTGCCTCTTAGGAAAACACATGTAAAGCCTTTCAGAAGAATACTATGGACAAACAACTACTATGACTATTAAAGGGATAGAAGATTAACTGAGGATAAAGGAGTTGAATAGTTCAACACATAAACTAATAAGTTGTGTAGTAAAACGTGTTCTTCGCGGGAAAAATAGGCTACAATACTCAGAGGTTCAGGGTGCGCCGTTTCATCCTTATTTGTGGGATTTGTTGTTGTGTCAAAAGCTTTTTGAAGACTTAAATCACAAAATGTACGTGTAAATTGATTATAAAACACAGAAGTTTCATTGTTGGCCAAATGCTTTTGTAATTTCAGGATGTTAACATTTGAAATGGCCAGCCATGAGTCAAAACATAAGCTACACGACATAGATAATCAACTCAGCTGAAACGGTCAATATTATGAGTAGAACAAATCGTGAAAGTGAATAGCTATAAACAGTAGGCTGTAGGTTTGACCTTTGGCAGCGTTTAAGGGGGCTGTGGGTGCGTCATTGCTGCCTCCTGGTGGGTAAAGGGAGTAATAACTCAACCAAACCAGTTCATGTACAATAAATAATACGTTTCAACCTGCTATGTATCCTAATACAGGCACAGAGTAACTCACCCAATGACCACACCCAGTCAGAGGTCTAATACAAATCCTATGGCTTCTATCCATAATTGTCTGTCTATCTTAGTAGGATCACCTGCCAAAAAGAGGTGGATGTTGGTGTGTAACCAGAATCAGAATAAGGTTTATTGTCAAGTATGTTTTTACTTAAAAGGAATTTCACCTGGTATTTGGTGCATACAATAAACATAGAGGAAACAAAAATACAGGCAAAGTACTGCAAAGGTCAAGAACATATGTATAGAATAGAATAAAAAATGTGAAAAAGATACTATAAAAATACAATTAAAAAAAATGTGTAGGCTACAAATACGACAGTTTAGTGCAGGATGTGCCAGAAATATTGATAGGGGGATGTGTGTGCAAAAGTTCATAGTAAAGAGAAAAGATGGATTTGAGTGCGACGGACATCTAACTTGGCAATGCTTCAGTTTACTTTTTACATTCCAGTAAGTCTCACATGAGCTCTGTGCTGAGCTGAACTGCATCAGTTTGGGGCCCTGCAGAAAAAGCACAGTCTGCTGATAGCCCCCCTGGCGCTGTTTACACCCACAGAGATCGCAGTAAATAGCACCAATGCCAGTAAAACTAAAGAGTAAATGTTTTAATTTAAGCACCAATGTTTATGAGTTGGGTTCATTCTCATTATGTCGGTGTTATCTATATCACAGATATTAGCTATACTCACTTTGTTAAACAGAAAGAATGCTTCAAACTTTTGCCACCCCGCGGGGAACGACGTGAACTGCAGCGGCGGCTCAAAGCCCGGATGGAGCAGCCATTGGGGAAGTGTACAGGGCTTAACGTAACTGAGGAGGGCTGTCTCTCTGGACAAATAAAGACAAAGTAAAAGACGACCGAGGGCAGAAATATTCAAGCTCCGAAAGCTCCAACCGGCGACACATAACGTTAACCTGAAAACCTGTACCAGGGCTTGACTGCTTTCGGACACAGTATCCGAGCCGACAGACTTGAACTGTGGAAGTTGGGATACGTGCACACAGCGGAAAATATACAGCTGAGCCTGCGCTAGAACTACTAGCCACACGCTAAGCGGCACAACTAGCCACATAGCTAACTGTAACTGAGCTGTGAACTTGCTATCAAAATCACGGGGCTTGAAATCCAGTCACAAGCTCAGGCTCTGTGAGAATCAAGGGACTTGCTTAATGAATTATGTCTGCCACAAGCATTGACCCTCAGGTAGGAAGAACGATGTACCTCGCCTGTAGAGAGCTTGCAAGCTAGCTACCTGCTAACGTTAACGATTTACTGGGCTATGGCTATTGCTCGGAAGTACTAGCTAGCCATTAACGTTGGCCGGTGCATGTAGCTAGCAGGTTAGCTTCATTCCGTTAAACGGTTAAATGTTTTAATGGGCATTTAAGAAAGATGACACTAAGTTATACGTTAGCATATAACCCGTTGTTAAACGCATCTTTAACTGTGACCAGATGTTTGTACCACCAACGTAGCAGAAATAAACTCGCCACATATGGCAAAATACGTGAAACCTAAAGCTAACATTGAGAAAATGAAACGGGTCAAAGCTACCGTGACGTTAACTGATTCAGTGACTCTTTAACATTGTTTAAAGGGTGACCCTGTAAACTGGTAAACCAAGTTACAAGCTGCGTTAATGCTATTTGCGTGTATAAAGCCATTTAAGAAGGCTACCGTTAGTTACGTTAGCTAGCGAAGTTGTGCGTGATTTAACAAACTCAAGTTTCACACCAAATAAATGGCTTTAACTGTTTAGCCAACTGTAAGTATCTACAGCTTTAACTAAAGAGTAACGTTGCAGTGCATCTCTTCAGGAATAGTCCTCATGTTCTGCTTTGAGAAATGCATTGGTATTATTAGAGGCTGCACTTAGTCCAATCCTATGTGTGAAACTCAATTCATTTAAAAATAACCATGTCTCCTTTTTGCTTTTTATGATCCTACATGGATGCAGAGATCAAAGGGACAAGCATCTAAAGGTGAGTTGTGGCATCACAGATGACTGAATTTGTTTGGATATCTGTTTAGTCTGGGGACACCTTCTCTGACTAAATCACCATTACATACCTTTTGTGGAGTCTTAATCTATCTGTGATGTACAAGACTGTCTGGCTACTATTTTGGGAACACAATTGGATATAATGTGCTGGTTCTTGGCACAGTGTGAACATCTACAAATGTAATCCTTTTAGTATGTAACTTTAAGTAAGTTAAAGATTGGGTATGTGACATTGGTCTAGCCAACAAGACTAAACTAGATTTTGAAAAATTATCCAACCGAAAAACCCAGCCCAATGTTGCAGATTATTTTCCAATAAATAAGATACGAGCAGTGGCTCCAAAAGTCAGTAAATATAGCGAGGAAGTCACCAAGTTGGCAACACTGACATCCCGTCCCTTCAAGACTCCCTCTCAAGCCATTCCCCCCAAATTATCATTATGAACGTAAACAACAAACATGGCTCTGGCTAAATTCCGCCACAGATACAGAATCTTTTTCCTTTTTTTGTCAGAGCATTTGCCTTATTGATTGCTGTCTGGATGCAAAGTGTATTTAAACAAATATAACCAAAAAAAAGACATCACACACTCTAGCTTTTGTTTGCTATCATCTGTTTACACGTAATTTACCATAATTGGAGGGAAATATATTTTCCTTCAATATTTGTCTGACTGTATTGTGAATATATTCTTCAGGAGTTAGTATGACAAACAATAACATTTCAGGGGTTTTAATATTGAGTGGTGGCATACTGTGAGACACATTGGAGTACAACATCTACCATGTCTATACAAAGGGAGAGTGGCTTGTGGGGGAAAATATTTTATTTCTTTGTTTATCGATAGTATCCATGATCCAACTACTCGTGTCTTCATGTCAAAGTGTCCTTGAGCAAGACACTGCACCCCAAGTTGCTCCAGATGGTGTATAAATGTGTGTGTGAATGGGTTAAATAGTCCGGTAAGGTAGAATAGGGCTATATAAATGCAGTCCATTTACCATGATGCTTATGCTCAGTTTTCCCTGCACAATGCTGATGCTGTCTATTGACGCAATCTCTACTGTTTTGGCAGTTACAAATTTGATTTATGGCAAACCCAAATCTTCTGTTTGAGTGTGACATGCTCAACTCCTTTAGCCTTGAAAGTTCTGAGTAAAGGTTAGTGGTTTGCTATTGCACAAAATAATGGAGCTTATCAGTTTGGAATCTAGTAGAGATTTCACTTGCAGCATAATCTACCTTGCTACTTTCCATTCTTATTTTGAGGATATTTGTATCATATTTCTTAAAATACACTGGTTCTGTCTTAATTCTAAGCCTGTAAAGGCATGCACATTGGTTTGTGCACCTCCTGCTCCTACTTAAGTCAAAATAGTCTGGTTCCTAGAGAACTAGGAAAGAGGAGTTCTCCTGGCCATCAAAGAGTGGCAGGCAGGCGCTCTAATATGTGCAAACCATTTCAAACAAAGGCAGGAGTCATATTTTCTCCATAAATAAAAAAACATGACTGTTTAAAACATAACGGACAGTTTGAGAAGCTTCCGTGGATGTTTATGCGTTGGTCCCTTCAAGCTGACCACAGAATCCTTTTTGTGCAAAAAAACGTAAATCAGCAAACATGAATATTTGTGGGGGGGGGGGCTTGCAGTCTCACTCTTCCCTCAATGCCACCACTAACCCCCGCTGTACATAATGATTTACTGGTAATTCATTGTTGTCAGTTCCTCACCAAGTTTGGCATTGGAAACGTTGTTGTTATGGCCTTTTAATTGTATTTTTTTTATGATGTTCAAGTCATCTTTGATTTACTGCAGTTGGTGGAGGAGGTGAAGTGACAGGCAGGTCTTGACTCATGCTTCACCCGCAGGCCTCGCTGGCTGCTGGCCACAGGCTGATTCACCTCTAGGATAGGCTTGGCTTGACATGGCTTAGTGATTTCTTTAATAATTTCTTTTGGAAGAACACATGGATGCACAGAGGGACAGATATATTTGAATACTACATTTGTGAATTGATTATATCATTTGATAAGTATCAGTAAATCTTTATACAGGGTTATCCTTAAATCTATTGTGCTATGTTGGAGCTGACCAAGTGAAATATGCTTTTTCTTTTGTACAGCATAATAATTTACATTTAAGTCAAATAATTTCAAACCCAACACAACTTGATCTAAAAACAGGCTAGGTTGCCCTTGTAAACTCAATTGTTGATCTCATTGGGTCTTACCTAGTTAAATATCGGTAAAAATAATCTTCAATATAGTATATACAGTTACCAAAAATATAAATGCAACACTTTTGTTTTTCCTCCCATTTTTCATGAGCTGAAATTAAAGATCTAAGACTTTTTCCATGTACACAAAAGGCCCATTTCTCTCATATTGTTCACAAATTTGTCTAAATCTGTGTTTGCATAACCAAAGAATTTCTGCACAAACTGTCAGAAACCGTCTCGGGGAAGCTCATCTGCATGCTCGTCGTCCTCACCGGAGCCTTGACCTGACTGCAGTTCGAAAATGCTCACCTTCGATGGCGTCTGGCACTTTGGAGAAGTGTTCTCTTCACGGAGGAATCCCGGTTTTCACTGTACAGGGCAGATGGCAGACAGCATGTATAGTGTCATGTGGGTGAGCGGTTTGCTGATGTCAACGCTGTGAATCGAGTGGCCCATGGTGGCGGTGGGGTTATGGTATGGGCAGGCATATATTATGGACAACGAATTGTTGTGCCATTGCTCCACCACCATCACCTCGTGTTGCAGCATGATAATACACGGCCCCATGTTGCAAGGATCTGTACACAATTCCTGGAAGCTGAAAAAATCCCAGTTCTTGCATGGCCTGCATACTCACCGGACATGTCACCCATTGAGCATGTTTGGGATGCTCTAGATCGGCGTATAGGACAGCGTGTTCCTGTTCCTGCCAATATCCATCAACTTCGCGCAGCCATTGAAGAGGAGTGGACCAACATTCCTCAGGCCACAATCAACAACCTGATCAACTCTATGTGAAGGAGATGTGTTGCACTGCGTGAGGCAAATGGTGGTCACATCAGATACTGACTGCCCTAAGGCACACCTGTGCAATAATCATGCTGTCTTCAGCATCTTGATATGCCACACCTGTGAGGTGGATGGATTATCTCGGCAAAGGAGAAGTGCTCGCTAACACAGATTTAGACAAATTTGTGAACAATATTTGAGAGAAATAGGCCTTTTGTGTACATAGAAAATGTCTTAGATCTTTGATTTCAGCTCATGAAAAATGGGAGCAAAAACAAAATTAATTGGTTAACTTAATTAATAATTTGTGTGTGTGACCACTGGTGGTCCGTTGGTGACCCCTAGTGGTCCGTGAGTATATTGGTATTATATTTTTTTACATTATATATATATATATATATATATATATATATATATATATATATATTTTTTTTTTAATAAGTTTAAAAGAGGTTTCTCAAACTGTTTAAAAATGACTAGTATAGAGTGTAGCTTAGCTACGTGGGTTCGTTTTACGATCTTGCGTCATAAATGATCTGCGCGGTCATCAACTGACAAGATGGATCGATGGCTCAAGACCGGGTCAGGTAAAAGAAAATGAAATTTAACAAATCTGACGTGACAGTCAAGGTGCATCGTCCTGATGCAGGTGGTTCAGCAGCTACAAGTGGTTCAGCCACAGCGACAACACGTGATTTTGTGTGTGTTTGAGAACCCCTGATGTAAAAAGCTTGGATGTGAAAAAAAACGACTTTAATTTTCTTGAAAAAAGCTTGAATGTGAAAAAAAACCTTAATTTTCAAAAGTAAGTTGCGGCTCTGTTTGCTTGGACATAAACTCAGTAATAAATGTAGTCTACGTTTTCAGATGTGTAAAATCTATCAGCATTTACCGTTTAGATCACATATGAATGAAATGCTTGTAGAATCCGTAGTTGTATTTGTATTGTTGATTTTAATGTGTGAACGAGTGATGTAGAGAAGGTCACAAAGCTCAATATTAACCTGTAATTTGTAATATACTGTTGGAGTGGTAAGCAGGCCTATTGTTTTGGGGCATTTGGGGAGTTAGGTGGTCCGTGAGTGTTTTTTTTTGTTTTTATTGGTTAAGTGGTCCTTGGTCTGAAAAAGTTTGAGAACCCCTGGTATATATGTGTATTTTTTTTCTGTACATTATTGTAATGTCATTTTGTTTTGTTGCAGTGCAAAATGGTTCACTGCATCAGAAGGAGACTGTCCATGACAATGACTTTGAGCCATACCTCACTGGGCAATCAACTCAGGTAAAGCTCAATATCTTAAGACAGTTAGGAGAGTTATGAAATTGTTTTTTTTTATATTTCCCTGATATCGACATGTCACAATTACTATTACTATTATTAATCAAACTGATAATCAAAGTACTGAACTGTGTGCCACTGTTAAGCATTTAAAACACTTGCTCTGTTTAAAACTTAAAATTATAGTATTATACTATTGTATGTAGAATAGTGCTAGGAGAGTTTTTATTTAAATTAAACTGTAAGTCACTTGCTAATGTTGTGGCTCTGCTGACCTTCATTCATCCAGAACAACAGCTACCAGTCCATCACCGACCCCTACTTGTCCAGCTACTACGCCCCCTCCATTGGATTTCCGTATCCCCTCAGTGAGGCTCCCTGGTCTACAGGTGGGGACCCCCCTATTCCATACCTCACCCCCTATGGAGCCTTGAGTAATGGAGACCATCACTTCATGCCAGACACTGTGTTTGGTCAGCCGGGGGGCCTGGGAAGCAGCATCTACCCCCACAGGTTTAATTTTTTCCCTGAAAACCCTGCCTTCTCTGCTTGGGGCACAAGTGGCTCCCAGGGCCAGCAGACTCAAAGTTCAGCCTACGGTGGCAGCTACAGCTATCCCCCCAGCTCCCTGGGGGGCACCCTGGTGCCTGATGGTCAGACGGGCTTTCACAGTGACACCCTCAACAAAGCCCCCGGTATGAACAGCCTGGATCAGGGTATGATTGGCTTGAAGATCGGAGGGGATGTCACTGGGCAAGGGTCAGGTGTCAAGGCTGTGGGATCTGTGATTGGTGGACCTGTGGTGGCAGCCACAGGGAACGGAGCCACACCTATTGGAATGCCACCACCCAAACCCACGTCCTGGGCGGCCATTGCCAGCAAACCCGCCAAGCCGCAGCAGCTGAAAGCTAAGGTGAAGCCAGGGATGCCCAATCCAGGGGGAGCTCTTCCCCCGCCACCCATCAAACACAACATGAACATCGGGACCTGGGAGAAGGGCCCAGTGACTAAAGTAGCCACAGCTCCACTGCAGCAACAGCAGCCTCTTGGCATGCCTCATGGCATGCAACCTCAAGGCCCCATGCAGCAAGGACCCATGCATCCCCCTCCCCAGTCTATGGTGCAGCCCCAGATGCAGCCTATGACCTTACAGCCCCACCATCACCAGCACCATCAGCCACCACCTCAGCCCTACCAAAACCACACCCAGCCCCCTCAACCCCAGACCCGTTGGGTTGCCCCACGCAACCGTAACCAAGGCTACGGGCAGGGTGGCCCTGGCCATGACGGTAGTGGTATGATGGGTATGGTTGGTGGTGGGAACAGTGGTCCTCAAACTTCTGCCAGCCAGGGACCTGGGGGAGAGTCCCACCCAGTGCTAGATAAGCTGCGTGCCTCCCATAGCTACAACCCCAAGGACTTTGAATGGAACCTGAAGAATGGACGTGTTTTCATCATTAAGAGCTACTCCGAGGACGATATCCATCGCTCCATCAAGTACTCCATCTGGTGCAGCACGGAGCACGGCAACAAGCGGCTGGACTCAGCCTTCCGGGCCATGAATGCTAAAGGCCCCGTGTACCTTCTGTTCAGTGTCAATGGCAGTGGTCATTTCTGCGGTGTGGCAGAGATGCGTTCACCAGTGGACTATGGCACCAGTGCTGGTGTTTGGGCACAGGACAAGTGGAAGGGCAAGTTTGACGTGGACTGGTTGTTTGTTAAGGACGTGCCTAATAGCCAGCTGCGCCACATCCGCCTGGAGAACAACGACAACAAGCCAGTGACCAACTCCCGTGACACCCAGGAAGTTCCTCTGGAGAAGGCCAAGCAGGTGCTCAAGATCATCGCCACCTACAAACACACCACCTCCATCTTTGATGACTTCTCCCATTATGAGAAGAGGCAGGAGGAGGAGGAGGAGGTGCGCAAGGTGGGCACAGTAATCTTACTGTGTTAACCTTAAATATACCAAAAATACACATTTGGCACCATTGATTAGAATATAAGTTCACTCTTGCTAAAAAAAAACATTTCTAGATGCAAGTTTGTTTTTAATGTTTATTTGTTTTTGAGAGACTAATTCTTTTTCTTTTTCTCTGTTTCTTCTTATTTGCTCCCTTTGACAGACCTTTGAGCCTTCTCCTATACAGAACCGCTCTCGGTTGGATCAGGTAAGAACTGTCATATTTTTTTGTTAGTGTCATTGATTATCCCACAATTATTAAGAACTTTTTTTCTGACCGTTGATTGATGATTGCGCTTTTATTGTGTCATTCACTCGGTGAGGATGAAATATTAGATCATTTAATATTTGATCGCTGCTTTAATTAGATATATGTAGACCTCCTCAAAATGTCCAGCAGTTTACTGTGCTGTTATGTAATGTTTGAATATCTAATGGGATTCTTTTTTGTTCTGTTTCCAAACAGGAGCGCCAAAACAGGAATAAACAATAGAAGACATTTATCCTTGGCTTGATCAACAGTTACACTAGGACTTTTGATTTAAGAGACAGAAGAATTTGAAAATGCAACCAAGCCCTTCATTTTTTTCTATTTAATTCTGGTGAATCTCTGCCATTGTCGAGACTTGTGCTTTTTTTTGCCCCATGTACCACCTACTTCTTGTGCAGGGATAACAAGCTGATTTAATGTATTACCTAGCCACCACCACACTCTTTAGTTCTGATTTTCTTTGAAGAAATATTTTTCTTCTCGTTCCATCTCGTACTCTTCTCTCACCAGACTGGTTTTCTCTCTACTGCCCCGACCCCCACCTCTTTCCAATTGAATCAGGGTTTGACTGCACCATGGAGAAAAAAAATCTGCCACTTTATATTTCAGTACAATCAGGAACGGATGTGTCCTGCCCCTATTTGTCCATTTGGGGGCAACATTGCCATGCTTCAGAGGTTTAACTGTGCCAACAGGGTTGGAGGATCCCAAAGGCCGTGTCGGACTTGGAGCTGTGCGATAATACAACTTCAATGGTTTATCTATTTTTCATTCAGATCGACAAAATCTCTATTTTTTGGCTTACTACTGACAATTTTCATTTCAGAAATCTGTTTTCTGGAGCCTTAATGTTTTTTTTCTAATTATTGGTGACTTCTCAAAAGAACTGCTCAAACAGTGACACTGCTGGAGAAATCAGGGATAGTGTGAAGTCACACGGGACTCGAGACATTTCTGAGGAGGAATTGCAAAGGCCTCTGGGAAAAGAAACAATGGATGTGTCCTCCACAACCAGAACTCTCACCATTTAAGTAAAAAAAATTGTACTATTGACATCCCTCACACCCCTCTGCGTTGCTTTCTTTTTTGACGTTTGTCTTGAAAGGGTCTTTTGTATGTTTCATCAGGAGATTCTGCTTGTGTACGCAACCCAGTCTGAGAGAATTGTCGCATCCACCATTTTAAATTGTTTTATAATCAGAATTATGTAATGATGTAACTGCTACATTGAATGAATTGTTGCTTTTGCGTTTTTGTTTCACAAAATGGGGGGGAGGGTTCACATTTTTGTCCATTCACCATCATTCTGTCTTAATCCTCTGTTTTTTTTTTTTTTGTTTTTTCCCCTCAAATTTGGTTTTGCTAAGTCTATCATGTTGGTCATAATGCTAAGCTTTAACGTAGGAGCCTATATATATATTCATGGAGAAAGCCTAAAAATGTATAACCTAAAAATTAATGTAACTGATTTACTATCGAGTAAGAAAAAAATAAGAATGAAATGTGGTTTCTGTGTGTTTTTTGGTTGTTGAAAAAAAATAGTTTGTTCTAGACTGAAACCATTGATTATGATACAGTAAAGTACTTTCAGGTATGTCAACAGAAAAAAAAGATTGGATATTAAAAAAAAGAAAAAGAAAAAAAAGGTCACTAATACATGTGTGTGCCCATGCATGACAAGCTGCAATATAGGAAGTCTGCTGGAAAATGTTAAACTGTTATCCATCCTGCAGCTTGTCTGCGAGGTGAGAGTGGTGATGTTTAGTTAACGGTCCTTTTTAAAGGACGGTGTCCCCCCCTCCTTTTTCTCGTGTCAGTTTCAGAGCATTCAAAGCCAGAATGCGGTTTATTTTAGCGAGTGGTTGAGACCAGCAGGTTCTCTCTTCCTCTTGATTAGGTTGAAGCTGTCAGTCCAGTACTTTGTGGATTTGTGAGGTTACCATGATGCAGAGAGGAATTCTGCTAAAATACACTGCCGTCTCGTTTTGGCATTTTTGTGTATTTGTGTAAGAGTTGATGTCGCTTCATGGTAACCTGATCCAAATGAGATTCCAATTCAAAACTTTCTGTTTGAAATATTTGACCTGAAAGCGATAATATTGACAGTTGTGGCCTGAACTCATTCACATTAAGTCGTTTGGTCTTTTCAGATTATGTTAGACGGTGTATATGATCTATTTTGATTCTGTCAGAACCCCGTTGTTAGTTGAGATGGCAGAAGTTCTGCACTTTGCTGAGGTCACTCGAGTGCGAGTATGAACCGTATGCTTCCTAACTGTATTTTCAAACGTATGAAGTTGCATTTGTATTTTTTATCTGGCCAGTGTAATCTAGAGAACTGACCTCTAACAAGATCCTTTCTTCTCCACCTCCTCTCTTTTTTACCTGCACTAATCAATAGCTAGGTTGATCCAAGCAATACGGTGAACGCCCTTCACATGTTTGCCTTCACCGTCACCGCTCTCTCCAACCAGCGTAGAGTCGGGGGCAGGCGAGAAGCTAAAGGATGCCACCGAAGACTGAGTCGCAGCCGTCTTTGCCTCAGGAAGCATGAACTGGTTGTGATTTATAGAACGGGGCTCACATGCACGTTAATGATAACTGTCCGAAGATGTTTGTTGCAATAGAGGGATGTCAGGTTAGCCATAAAAGTATATGTATCAACACTACAAAATGATTAATGACATGAACTATTAAATAAACATTGATTATCTTATAGACCACAGTTGTAGTGGGCATAACTTGTTCAAAAGATCTATCTTGGTTTTTCTTTATAGAAGAAATCAAGCCTTAATAAACTGTCCATTCAGAAATGACTTTGTCTTGATCTCATGAATGATCTGTTAAGTAAACAGCCACCTATAGTGACCTTATACAAAGAGAGGAAGCTCTGTTGGGCAGCCCCAGTGCTTAAATGTCACTGAAAGGTTTTTCTCAGCTGGAATTGTTTCTTTCTTTTGTCTTTTCTCATCATGTTACTACAGTTGACTTTATACTGTGTCTGTTATCAAAGCAGACCTCTTGTTTCCACAGGCTCAAGTGATCTTCAACAGAATTTGATAGCGTGAACAAATGGAAGTGCTGCTGCCTGGGATAACAATTAATGTTTTTTAAAATATATTATCTAAATAGAAAATGGCATATCCATCATGTACGTGTAGTATTTAAAGACGGAGGCTTTTGGTTTAAATCCATGGAGCCTACGTATTTGGCGAAGTAAATTTTGCCACCTAATTTTTGTTTAGCCTGAGATGCCCTGCACACATTTAGTTTTAGACATTGAAAATGTATAATAGTTTTGGTAATCGGCAAAGGTTTACAAAGCGATATATATGTTCCACACTGTCAAAAGATTTTCTTTTCTTTGCTTGACAGGAGCTCTCCGTGGTGCTGATTTGATGCTTTGGGGGAACTGCTGGTGGGATGTTCCAGTCACATAATGAAGTAAAGAACGCTCTAAAAGCTATGCCGGTGATCTAATATGATATGGCGGTGGAGATTGTCCTTGCCTTCCTTCAAAGGTATATATGGCTGTAAAATGATTTATACGATTCCAAAAGAGTTCATCCTCTTTTCTAGAGCTCACCGGGGCAGTTTGTTGAAATATTTGTCCGCAATATTCAAAAGTTTAAAATTTTCCGTCTGTAAAAGGAATTCACATCAAATGTTCTGCAAATACTGCGTGCATGGTGCAGCATTGGCATGACTGCCATGTACAATTCCAAATAAAATAATCACAAGAGAATCACAAGCAGAAAACTCAATGCAGCTCAGGCTTTATTTGGTGTCACATCATTACAAAGCAAAGCATGCATTAAACTGAGGCAAAAAGAAATAGGCAAACAATATGACATTCAGGCTCGGCTATAGACTCATAATATCAATCTGGAGCAAACGGTGTATAGCATAAATATAAAGACCCTACAATGATGGTTGTATTTGGCTGAATGCTAAAATTATTGATTAAAAAGAGACATTACATTTAGGTTATTTATATAATGGTTGTTTGCAAATTCAAATATGGGAACACATGTTCAAGTTACATGAAAGTTGCCAATAATTAACCTATGATGCACTGTATGTGAAAGAAAGAAAATTCAACCTATTTGTGATTAATTTGGTTCATTCATTACTTCTCACTAAATGTAATTTATCTTTAAAAAAAAAATATGCAATGAGTTTGTCATTAAAAACATAATTCTCTGAGATGAATTTAAAAAAAAAATCTGTCATGCAAGAATATTCAGTGAGGGATTAAATCTGATACAGCATTTTACTTCAGTGATGACCGTACAACTAGAGTTGCCTGTGCAACTACTTGTATATGAACTTTTGGTTTATTTAATCTAATTGAATGTAGTTGTAAGTCCTACGGCCTTCACTGGGCTACAGCTTCAAACATGCGTTGTCAGAAGGACGCCTGTAGGTGGCATTGACTCACTTACATTTCTATACGTTGTCTCCAGCCCACTAAACACTGCAGCCATCGTCGGTGTGAAGGCCTGAGGTCTGAGGCTCACAGTCAAGGTGTGGTGGACTGTTGGCCTACTTTTTCTTGCGAAATAATGTATTATACCCGAGACTCACAGAGCCTTCGTGTTGGCCTGTGACATTTTTTAAAATATTGAACTGTCCCAATAGGGCTGTAATAGACTAGAGAGACTTCGCACAGGCTCCTAAAGATGAGCGTTTAAGCATTAATGCTCTAACAGCGGCGGATGTTTCAATCATCGGACACACTTAGCCTGTTTAATTCGTAGGCAGGCTTTGCGGCCGGTGCATCGGAAGCCAACGTTTTGAGTCGTAGGCCGCCTGTGTTTAGTCTACATTTTAAATGTAAATATTGATTCTATGTATATCTCATATTATGTTAACTTTCTCACTTTAAATGGATTGACCATATGCCTGACAATAAACTGATTTTTACTCCGAAGAGATGAGAACTGCGTACTTAAAAATCCTTCGCAAGGTCCTAAATTTACAAAAAAATAATAATATTTAAATCGCTGCAAAGAATAGGCTTTTCAAAACGTAAATGACAAATAGGCCATTGACCTCACTTGGCGAAAGTCCAATTGTTTTCGTAAATCTGCGTCGTATTCTGCGCGAGGTGTTTTTACATTTTTTGGCTGAATCAGACTAAACAGACATTTAAAAACAATATTTCTGACTTAAGACGTATTGTACAAGTTAACTGGCGGTAATTTCATTACATGCTGTAATATCCTATCAAAGTACGCATTGCGCTCACCCAGTCAAATCAACAAACACGCACACGCACACACTCATAGGCACGCATACATGCTTGCGCGTGCGCACGCACACACTCACGCGCAGTTGAGTGACAGTACAGCAGTCAGCTCTATCCTGCTGCTATGGTGGGCAGCCAGGGCCTGTTTCTGTAACATTAAGGGTCAAAGTAGTAAACTAAAGCCTGCGGCCTGATGAAACCACGAAGAGATAAAAAAAAAAAAAAAAACCGTGAAGCATGATGCTGTGCAGATTCCTCTCTTGGCATTCACCGCGTGCCTTAATTGTATGGACATTAAATCAAGGTCCGCTGTGAACACGCAGAGTGACAACCCTTTAAGAAGTAGCCTCCTCACCCTGCTGATGGGTGCAGAATGAAGCCAATCCAGCAGCCTCCAACCCTGTCCGACTTCCCCCCGCTCTCAAACCTCCAGCATCTGCCGCCAACGAGGATACAAGACTGCATGACTGCGATTTAAGTACAGCTCCCGTTTCCGTGCGCGCGCTCGGGCGTACACACACACACACACACGCACACACACACACTCGCATACACACATCTAAAGCCGATTTTGCAACACTATCGGGCGCGCGCATACACACGCATGTAGACACTCAAATCTAAAGCCGATTTATAGCCTACACCATCAGTAATGCGCGCGGCCACATTCTTCTCCTGCGCCTCTTTGGATTCCACGCAAAGAAATATTGATATCACTGCGCCACAGCTCGGCATTAAACCCCATCAGCATACAGCCCATAATCAAAGGATGTGAAGCAGAGCTTGTACCTTAAAAACACCTTGTTATTAGCATAGCATTTATAAACACTTCTACTCTCCAATTGTGTGGTTGTGCGTCGTTTACGCATCTCTTGGCAGGTTACCTCGCACAGAATGACAGCTGAAGCTACACAGGCTCTCGCTTTGTCCTTTCTCAAAACCACTCAATTTACAACATTAGCCTGACCCGAAACACGAAGACACCAGTGAAAAGAGAAGAAGGCAACGATGGCAGCACGTCACAAAGCTATTTCTTTGAAGTCATACATCCCACTGCGAAGAGTACTGTATTTTCCATTCAACTTGGCTTGAATGCAGTTCCCCGACTTGTCCACGATCAACGCCCTCGGACAAAACGCGCGATGCCTCCTCTCTCCTCTCATGCAGCTGACAAACTACAGATGGCTACTTTTTATATTAGGCTACTGTATATCTGGAAAAAAAAAAAAAAAGGCACGGCGTTCTTCTATGCGCCACACAGCACTCTAGCATGTCCCTAAAGCTCGTTTAGTCGGGAGGCTGATTTTCTGGTGTTTGAGGTGGGAAAAAAATGGTTTCTTCGTCTTCGGAAATGTCCTCTCTCCACCAAGAGTCAGTCGGTTCCTTTTGGTTCGTGTCTTTTTAATCTGACCCATTTCAGGCTACAATCCAGCCCTGGATGCATACCCCCCTCTCTCGCTCTCCTCTCTCTCTCTTTCGGGCTGTGTGATCCACTGTCTCCCGGATTAGAGCGCCCCTCTCTTCCCATCCTAGACAATTGCGAGTCTCTGCTGATTGGGCTTCAGCGCAAAAGGATTACATGGGCGCACAATGACGTCATGGCCCGGGGCCCAAGCCCCCCTCTCTCTCTCCTCCACACCTCCCCCCATTAAAACCAAATCCTCATCAGCCTCAAATGTCCTTGAAACCACCGGCCTGACTTTCTGCAGCTCGTCATGCATGCATGCACGGGGGCCGACTACTGTTTACAGATTAAAAGTTGTAGCCGATGGTTGGCATTTACTAACAAATGCAGCAGTGCATGCAGAAGAAGCCAACATACCAGGGCAGTCCCACTGTGGCTTGTGTGCACCTGAATACCAACACCTTGAAGGTTTAACCTCTGCAGGTGCATGACCAGCAGCTAAGTGCTGCTACAAATGTTGCAGGCTTGTAATAAATAAAAAAGTGGATAAATTAAATTATGACCTGCACTTTGTGACCATTGTGGCACAAACTTAACTCACAGCCTATTGGGCTCTACACTTAAATGATGCCAAGATGTAAAGGTGGCCATAAGGCGGATGAATTCTACTTTGCAAATTTAACTTACTTTAAAATGAGCTTGCAGTAAATGTATTAAGCCAACCCCACATCCCTGGTGCAGACAGGCCCATGTCAGCATGCCATTTGTTCCCTTTTGGGACTCAAAGTTTCTGCAACATCCACATAGAACTGTATCTAAATCTGTAAAAGATTAGCGTGACTATGTTAACGGTTATTCTTCTGAGGCCTGTGATCCCAGATGGTCTGGGTTAAAGCCATATGCTGCTGCAGCGTACATCGTTACATATTTTGCGTGAAAGGTGAATATAGCAATATACTATTGTGGTGCATTTTTTAAGTTACACAGTATGGCACATTTAAGTGTACATCTGTCATGTATAGTGTTTACCTCTGTTAGCATTATGTTGGAGGAAATTCCCTATAGTCGAATTGATTATGTGATAGATTACTGTAGTTATAGCAGTCCCCCTTTTGGCTCTGACTGAAACAGTTATTTTATTGGTTTGAGAAGTGTTGACTTGGTAGGCTGTCTGCCATTTTGCAGCGATGACCTATATCAGGCCTACACATACATCAGCCTTACTAAATGCTTGCCTGTAGTTTTCTTTTGGATATTGGAAAAGCAGATATTTTGCTTGCTGTTTCCATGTAAAGGTTTAAATATCCATTTTCGATTTCAAGAATCATTGTATTATACATGTTCAATTGACTAAAGTGTCAGTTAAGAGACCTGGCCTCTTTTTTCTTTTAAAAAAAAAAAAAAAAAAAAAAAAAACGTTTTTGAAAGTTGACCCAAATGTGGGCCTGCAGTCTGCAGCATATCCTCAAATTGTGTAATTAAACATATATTTGATATTTTTGTTAAACAGATAAGTCGTAATAAATCTACGTGTATTCATATAATGCATTTCGACGCCGTTCCAATAAAATCCTACGGGAATATATCGATTTCTGTACCGGAAGAAAATGTCATTGGATTTTCAAATGTTTCTCCCTCCTTCTGCAGCTTATGTCTACCTCCCACTGTTGGCTGAACAAAGAGATGGAGAGGAGGAATCGTCAGCGGTGTTTAGGATGAAACCGCTGCCCTCCACTCTCGATAACTGAGCCCATACAATCGCAAATGTCCTCTTTTTTCAAACAAATGCAATTATTAACTATTTTAACAGGCGTGCCTATTGTCTCATCTGAGCCTCCGTCGCAATCTACATCTCAAAACGAGCTTCCTGCATTTACATGAATGCAAGTCAATTCACTTATGCAAGTCATTTGTTAGGCCTATAGGTCTATTGGTTCCCCGTTGGCAAAAAAAAAAAAAAAAAAAAAAAGAAGAGGAAAACAAAATAACCCGGCCTGCAGAGCGGCCACCTGCTACAGGAGAAGCGTCCTCTGTCCAAATATAGCCTATACTGATAAATCCACGCTGGCTTGGACTCAAAATCCTTTGTTGTGTCTTACTCTCGTCGTGGCGGGTATCCTCCATCTATGCACCTTACTGTGGCTCCATCACGTCTTCGCTCCATTTTGTGCAACCGCAGGCCTTCGTCTGTGCAGAAAACGCAGCGGCATAACGCCGAACTTGAGTGAAAATAGCCTCCGTGTGTCTCCACATGCACGATGAAGCGAGGGAGAGAGCGAGCTCGTGAATTGAATCGCGGTTGCTTTTTCTCCCCTCATCTCTCCCTCTGCCGAGCAGCGGCCTCCACATCTTAAGCTGAATGAAGGGGGAGTTGTCCCTGTGCATTACAATGACATTCAGGCCCCATTCATTCAGACACTGTCTAACGGTCTTTGGACAGCAAATGCACCCCCATCGGGGGGTCGCAGCCCCCTCATTACACCCCCAATCCCAACACGCAGCCCCCCACAATAGCCCCAACAAAAGAGAGAGGAGAGTCGGCCCCAGTTGTGCAGGCTGCGGCCCCTGGACTTTTGAGGTACGCTGGGAAAATATGCCTGTGCATTTGAATTGCATTAAGGGAACGTGCCGCGGTGGAGTTTAATGTGTGCTATCGCCACAATCATTTCAAAGCAAATATGTATGCTGTTTGTGCTGTTCTCCACACCTGTCTCGGTGAGCCTCGATCCTTCTCTGCAGCAGGTGAAGCTTGGCTGACCGTTTTAAAATAAAGGTTCACGTGAGGGGATGTAACGTGCGAAAAACACCGTCTTGTTCAATTGTGGTGTGGCAATAAATGCGCAATGAATGACGAAGTTGGCGCAAACAGCGGACTAAAAATACGGTGAACGTAGAGAGGTTAACTGCAGGGTCAGGCTCGTGCAGGACCGCCGTACATTAAGCATATTCCAGGGGAAATGACACCACAGACGTGGAATATCATTTCATTTAAAGCAATGCATTTTGGAAACATTGCGGAACATGCGCCCTTTATGGTGACATTTCACAGGAAATGTCGACACAAAATGATAAAACCTAAGAAAACAGATTATTATTATTATTATTATTATTTTTTAGTTCGTGTCTTATAGAAATTGTATTATTGTTAAACGTAGTTCTCATTCACCTGTAAACACAAACACACATCTCAACCCATTTGAATTCGCTCTTTCTGTCTGGTCTTCACACAAATTCACCTTTCTGAATTTATTTGAATAATTGATTAAAGCATAGCCTACATATACCACTACGAAAACACTTAATACTAATACTAATAATAATAATAATAATAATAATGATAATGATGATGATAATGATAATGATAATAATGCTAATGCTAATGATAATGATAATAATAACAACAGAAAAAAAACAGTGGACATTGTTGGAGAAATTGTCCCGGTGTGGAGAGCCAACTTTCCCAGGGAAATCATACCGATTTCCGAAATGCTGTTGAAGGCCCGAATAGGCACAGCTGGGCATCTGCTTATGGGCCTATTCATCAGGAGGAGGGAGAGGTCAGCGCTGCGGCCCGGTGGGCAGCTCCGCACTATAAGCTCGTTATGCAGATACACAGCTTATAGTTTATAACAGGACTCTCCTGCAACACAGCAAGAAGACACTCTGGGCCCAAATAATTTACCTTCGTCACGTGATCAGAATTTTTTTTTTTGGGGGGGGGGGTTCATGTTTTAATGTAATATTTTGAAGATAGTTTTATGTTATTTTGACATCTTATATCATTATTTTTTTTAAATATGCAATTGGTGTTATTTGTATTTGTTTGATTTTCTTTTCATACTTCCATGTAAAATATGTATGTAATGTGTGCTTCTTTTTTCTTGTTATATTTAGCATTACTTACAGCTAAGCAGGCTTGAAACATTTCAAATTAGTGAAGGGCTACAGGGAAAAAAAAAACTAAACAAAGGTGTTGGTAAGCTATTCTTAAATGCAGGAAATTTCCTTTAAAACTTTGACTGAAGTTTATCAAAGAGAAAAGGAAGGAATCTCCGGTGCATTTTTTCCCCTAAACCGCCCACACTTTTATACTGGCACTGCTACTTGTTTTGAGAGGCATATAAAGAGGTGTAATTTTGCAAACATTTCTTAAGTGCAGAGAGCCAGAAGGACCCTCCAGTATTGTCCAGGGAGAGAAAGAGAAACACGTTGACAAAGGAATCCATTGTTCCTGGTGAACAATTCAAGGGGCCTAGTAAGCTGTCCTCTACGATCAGGCAGCCGGCCGCTGATTTGAATGCAAGGGGCCCCTCCAAGGAGAAATGGTAATATATGGCAAGATACAACAAACACTAGCCTATATTAAACCGTGCAAGTCGGCTATTACCAAGCCCTGTACACACATATGCACACTCACCTTAGACACAGAGCGAGCTGGCAGCTGGAAGTGTGAGGAAAACTTTACTGTACTTTGGATACAATGTGTTACACCTGCTCTCAGGATGAACCATGCTTACTTTTTTAGAGCCTGAGTAAAGCTAATGTGGTCCAAATGGTCACAGGTAAGCCTATTGATGAAGAAATATTACCTAAAAAAATATATTTTCTTATTTCTACTACACATCTTATTTGTTGTCCTAGAAAATTGATTGTAATCTTAGTTAATATAAATTATACTCTTCTCCTATTATTATATTTTTTTCTGGGTTACCAAGGTAATGCACACTTGGTATGAAATATAATGATGGCTGATAAAGTTAAGGTTTAGCCTACACTTTACCTCAGCCATATGTCACTGTTATTTTTAAATGAGTTTTTACATGCTAATATTTTTGTGTAGTCCCAGTGCTATTTAATTTAATTAAATTTAATTAAATTGAGTGCAGTACTCCTTGCAATGAGCTATACATTCAAGCACTAAAACATCAAGTATTTTATACACACACACACACACACACACACACACACACACACACACACACACA
>CALSCE010009645.1:2928025-2942242 GCA_943593645.1 Bovichtus variegatus | reverse complement strand
CTCCTCTCCTCTCCTCTCCTCTCCTCTCCTCTCCTCTCCTCACCTCTCCTCTCCTCTCCCGCATGCCTCAGCAGCCTCTCCTTCCTGTCTGTCTGTGTTGGCATGAGCCTCCCTGGCTCTGCCCCCGCCTGCCCGCACTTTATGCTGATTGGACCAGCTGTTCCACTTAAATTCACCATGGCAACCACAACCTGTCGCCTAGCAACCCTGCTCTTCTCCCTGATTCCTGCCAGTGTTCTCCACAGGCGGAGAGGGAGAGAGAAAGGGAGAAGAAGAGATTGAAAATTCCCTCAGATTTTTGTATGTGTGTGACATGAGTATATTTGGCTCCTCTTCTGTGAGTCAGACGGAAATGTGTCGAGTGTGCTGATAAGATGGTTAAATGCAGACTGTGTTTGCATGTAGGCCAGAGGGACCTTTAGTTAACTCAGAGTAGGCTGGCAGGCATAGATGTTTGCGCCAAATGAAGATTTTTGTGTGTGTGTGTGTGTGCACGCGCGCGTGTGTGTGTGTGTGCTCGTGCGTGTGCGTGTGTGTGTGTGCGTGCGCGTGCGTATGTGTGTGTCCTTGTCTCCCGTTGACTGGACTTGTCCTCTCAAGCGTGATGAGAGCAAGGGTACATGCAAGCTCATGCTAAAGAATTCATGGCGCTGCTGCTCTCAGAGGCCCCACTGTCAGTGTAGCCTCATGGCCCACGCATACTAATCAGAAATACTGGATAGATGGACACACACACACGCACACACACACACACAAACACACATACGTACAAACACCAAAACCAGTTTAGTAGGCACTCTGCTCTGGCATGTCATTAACCTGGGAAGATTACCCAGTTGCTAATAGACTTTTCCTGCAGTCTGGGAACCAGTCCCATGGTTAGGTAATCCCACAGCTCATCCCCTACTACATGAACTCTTATCCTGGGGAGAGCAGCAGGAAGCTCCCCTCCACCTCTCATAATTGGATCTCATACAAGTCCAAAGTTGTTGTCGGGTTTGCTCTCACTTCACCTCTGAATCAAAGAAATATGAAACACTTAGCTTGCCGTGCGCCGCTCACGTGTAGCAAGTGGTGCATGCATTCGGGTACAGTGCCAGTGTGTATTTTTAGTGATGACATACACATAATTAATTATGAGTTTATTTTTAATGTGTGTTCATGCCTTCATGTGCCTTGCTAATTAATGTGAGCAACTGAAACATGAGCAAACATAGATCATAGTAATAAATGAGGAGCCATAAATGCAACATAAATTCTCCAATGATACTGTGAAATGTGCAGGAACTGCCCTAGAGAAGTACCATTTTGTAGACTTATGAATTAGTAGGACATTAAAGGAAAAATATGAAAGTTACTATGTATAGATGTTGTGCCCCCAGAACTGCTTCAGTGCTCCTTGACATAGATTGTACAAGTCTCAACTCTGCTGGAAGGACGGACACCATGTCGTCCTTTTTTTGGACGGACATTTTGAACATTCTATATATGCACCAACCCAATGATGATGTTTACATGTAGTTGCTGGTAACCTTTTGCCGCTGTGTACCCAGCTACCCATCATTTTCCCCAGAGACAAGTTCAGGTTAGAGTCAAGTCAATGTTTAATAACATTACTTATGGGGAGCAGGATAAGAGCGGTCCAACTACTTTAGATATCATTTTATAACCTGCTCCCATTAATATACAGCAGAGAGAGAGGGGGTTATTTTTCTTGGGGTTAATTAAAGTCGATAGAAAAAAAAAAAAAAAAAAAACAACAATCCAGTTGTGTGAAGACAGTGGCATATTTTTACATATTTCTTTTTACCAATTTATGGATATACTAGATAAATCAGCAAGAACCGTTTGTTATAAATGAACTTAGCGCCACCTTGTTTATGATGAAATTCCTGCAAAACTAGCCTCAAGTGTACTATATGTTTAGTCCTAATTAGAAAATGTTAAGTTATTAGTAACACCTGCGCTTTTCCCGATTGTGTCATTGTGCCTTTTACTGACAAGCCTCTTATTTGTTGACACCTCGCTCTCAAAATGTTGAGGTGAGCTGTTTTTATCAACAGTAACAGTTTGATTAAATATTAACATGTTTCACCTTTAGTCCTGAAACAAGAGTTCCGTTTTTATGATTATTATTAATGTTTTACTCGCAAGGAACAAGATGTCGTGAATCCTGTGTAAAACTGCCAAACACACACACGCACGCACGCACACACTCACACTTTCTGTCCTCAAATCATTAGTTAGTTAAGTACGACTTTTTCCTCCTCTCTGCTCTTTTGATTGACTTTGCATTAGGTGCATTCACCCTCCTCCAGCTCTTCTTCTCTCTTGCTGCTGTCGTTCTCTCCGGGCCTCTCCCAGAAGAAAGAGCAGATATGACTTTTGTCTGATCTCCAGCTTCTAATGCATGTTTTGTTTGGTTTATAGATATGGCTCCTGCTCATGTAATGTCAACACAGACTGCCTCAGCAATTATGTGTTTTTTGAACTCCTTGTTTTCATCGACTTTCCCAAAACACCACAGCCACAGGGTCAGAGATGCGTCAGGGGTAATGGCTGGTATCTTTTATAGCTAATAACACACACACCTCGACACACTGGTGCATACACAGAGACTCAAACACACACCCAGTAAACACTCTGAAAAACAACACCTCTAAATGGAAAGGACCTTGCTCTAAGTCATTTGCATGAGATGGTACACGCATAGTCTATTAAAGAATAGGATAAAGGGAAACAAGCCAAGTCTCTTATGGTAATTGAAATAGGTTTCCTGAGAGGCTGCCAGTTGGCCCACCAGGATTTGAGACAGCAACGGGCCCTTTATGTCAAATGGGGCCCCAGCACCAATCTGTCTGATTGGAAACCCCCAAGTTCAAAACTCAGAGGAAACGCCCTCGCACACGGGGAGCTGGGATCCGAGGTGTCAGACTTTGACCTCCACAGTATGTCTGTTCCATTCAGCTGCACCTTCCCTTTAAACACTGTGAGGCTCGCTGTGCGTTCACCTTGACATGTTTAAAGCCTTACATCTTACTCTGAGCGATGTGGTCCTACGTTAACACAAAAGATTTTGCCAAAGTTTGGACAGTTTTAGGTTACTTCACATGCGATATTTCTGTATTTTGTGTTCTTGTCTGGGATAGTCCCACTGCTTGAAAGTGGGCAGGTCTCAGTTGTGAAAAGGTGATGTCACGTATATCCGTGAACCAATCAGAGCCAAGCAACATTTGAATCGGACTCTGCTGACAGTTGTTAGTTTGTTTTCCTATGTTGCCGGCACTGTCAATCAAATCTTATATAACCACATCCACACAACCTTGATAAAGCATATAAGCTGAGTTTTTGATTGTTAAACTCTTAATACAACTGATTTGCTAGGCCGTTGGACCTTCGTGCCGAGGCAGCTTCCACAGCAACACACAGATTACACAGGGATTAGGTTGTGTAATCTCAAACGTTGCCCTGCGATGCTGAGGAATAAGTGAGGCTTTAGTTTCTTTCAGCGTTGCACTCGGACACAAAGAAATAATTTTACAGACAGAAACACATCCTACATCATATTCATACTTGACTGTACACTGCGGAGACAGGTTCCTTGAAAAGAAAACAATCTTCTTTCTTTTTAAGAGCTCCAACTGATGCATTGAGAAACAAAGAACATTGAGAACATAGAGTCTAAAAGCACTTTATCTTCCCGTTTCTCTTTTCAGAAAAGAGATATATAAAACTGCAATGTTTTGTTTTGATTTTTCTATCGAGCTCTTCTTTCGTCCATCCTTCTTTATCTACTGTTAACAGATCGTTGACCTTCCTCATCTCTCCTTTTTTTCCTTTCTTCTGAGGGAGAGATAAAGGAAAAGATGGGACTCTTGGAGGGTCTGCAGTGTTTGGGAGGATTGAAGATGATTATTTTTGGGGATGTGGAGCAGGTTGCTGGATGAAAACAGAGGTCCTGGCTCTGCTTTAAGACAGCCTTAAGTGATGCTTTCATTGCTGTGACAGTTGATCTTTATTATGAAATTCCATAATAGAAAATCGACCCTGTCCACTAAGCCCGGGACCTTATCTGTGGGAGTCTGCACTGGATGGAAGTGTGTGCGTACATGAGTGTGTGTGTGTTTGCATCTGAGGGGTTTCTTCAAGAGATAAAAAGGGCAAGGACAAGTGCTGAAATCATCAGACAAGAAATCAAACTAGACATAAGCGAGTATAACTTTTTTTCTATTTCTTCTGTTGATTAATATAGTATAAAACCTTGAATTTGGGTCACTAATATAATTATTATTCCTGCTGGAGATGAACTATATGCTAAAATCAAAATGTCTGTGGTCTGTTTGGTCCCTTGAGTGTGTGTGTGGTGAACAATGCTACTGTTAGCCAGGCCGCATCCCTCCAGCAGGGCCTGATGATAAGGGGCCCTACATTTACCCACAAGCCTTCAGGACAATAGCAGGCTGGGGCCTTGTAGCCATCTCGGCGGCCTGGCTCTCCTTTGTCTGTGTGGACGTGTGAAGCTCCACTGACAGATGGCAGGACATACTGCCATATCTGTTACCTTTCCGAGTGACGTGCAATATGTACTCTTTCCTAGAGACGACCGCAGCGAGCCGGCAGCTGTCCATCCCTCTCTCCACACTGCGCTGCAAGGACGGAAACACCAACAGCCCAATCCAAATTCAGCTGACAATACTACAATACTAGCAGATGTTATGAATCGAAACATATTACTAAGAGTCCTTGTTGAGGCTGGAGCAAAAATCACATCATGATGACAAAGGGAATTCGAACATATTTATGGCTAATTAGAATATTCTATTTGCAGCCAGTGTTATTTTTGGTTTCTGTTGAGCTCATTCTTTGTTGTTTGAGAAAAAAAAGTGATGCTGTATGCTTTCATATTTACATCAAACCAGTCCCCAGGGCTGCACTGTGCAGAATAATAAAATGAAATTGCATAACCCTATGTCATCTTTATTCCGAAAGTATCTCCTCCTCGCCCCTCGTCTTCTGTAACGTGGGTACGAGTAACAGTCATTTCTTTAAGCCTCCAGACAGAATGCTATCTGTAATAAGCAGCTATGACGAAAATATGTATCATGAATCAAGGGCGAGCCTCAGACATGTATTTCTTTTATCTTATATGACTCACTGTAAAACACTACCAATAAAAGTGTCTCCATGCTCTTTCCCTGTATCTCTGTGTGTGTGCCTCCTCCCCCTGTATGTGATTTATAATGGCGTAGTCTTAGCGAGGGCCTTTGGAGGCAGATCTAGGGGAATTGGTCTAATTTGCGTGAACTGCTGTTGATTTATAGCTCAGCCAAAGGTTAATGATGGTGTCGCTCATTGCCGCTTGTTCTTTCCACTGTAATGTCATTATAAGGAGGCAATGCCAAGACCCCGCGGCATTGTATCCATCGTTTGTTTCCTCACAGTGACCCCACTCTCCTCCGCTCTCTGCCACTCACCCGTGACACCTCATCTCACCTCACCCACACAGTCACTCACTGGAGATGTACTGGCGAGGTTGATTGTCTTTATGAACACACTATTTTGGACGAACGCCTTCACTGAGTACTCCGGGCGCTTGGGTACAGCTAAAGAAAACGTGCAGGAGCCAGTACTGGCAGAAGAAATTCCCCAATACGAATACACTCCCCCATTTACAAGTGAAAGTAAGTAATAGTAGCAAAATGTACTAAACTATCGAAAGTATACAGAATGTCCCCTGTCAGATGGTTATGTTATTATGTACATGCATTAATATATAAGCAGCATTTTTATATTGTAGCGGATGAGGTGGAGCTTATTGTAACTACATTATGGGTCTACAAAAAAATACAGTAAAAAGGTATTCTGTTCATTATGAAGTAGTGTTATATTTGAATTGTTCATATTTTATTATTTTGCAAGATTAAATCAAAGATTCAAGCGCGTAAACCCTTGAATGTCAAAGTGAAATCACATCTCTAAAAGTGATCTAAATGAACAGATATAAAATGCAAAATACACATTTTTACAATCTTTCTTTATTAAGCTGCTCACGCTCTTACAGGTTGCAGTGACTGGAGAAGACAGTTGGACCTTGTAGACACAGATGTACTTTATGCAGCAATTAACTGAAACCTCTGGTCGGCACACATCCGCATTTAACTAATTATGTGACTTCTAAAGCCAATTGGCTGCACAAGTGAGGATTTCGAAGTCTCCAGTTAAAGAAAGTGAACACTGATGCAAGTATCTCTTTTTCTTCCTTATTTGTATTTAATTTAGATCTGTTATATTTACATGTCCAGCAGATGCGGAGCTACATTAACACTCATTTGGAGTCGTGTTTCCTGGGGACACCTGGGGAATGTAAGTCCAATATTCACTCTCCTTTTTAGCTCTGTCAACTCCTGAGGGAAATATGTAAGGCTCTTTAATAGCTCAGGTATAAGCAAACATTGGGGTCATAGATGGAACCATCGGTTTCTGTAAAAGATAAAAAACACCCTTTAAATGACCTTCTGGGTTTTTTCAAACTTCGCCGTTTAATTATCTTTTTTAAGAGAAAACGATGTTTACCTCTGCGACCGCAATGTATGTTCATACATGAGAGGCACGGAACAGGGGCTCCTCTTCAGCTGCTAAATGCTCCACTATGTTCACCAGTAGTCTCTAACTGTGTCTGTCTGCTGGATGGTGCTGAGCAGGTGGTGTTTATAGAGCTGTTTTGCTATGAGAGCAGTAAGTGTGAAAACTGTTAGGTTGCGTCTCAAACAGCGAAACAATGAGCCGACACTTAATTGCTACGACGCTCTGTTGAGCCGAGCGGAGCTGCAGGTCTGTGGGATCTCTGTGGGTTCACCGCTACACGTGACCCCTTTCACATTATCATTTGATCAATTGTGAATAAAAAGTATTGATGATAATAATAATAACAATTCTAATAATAATAATAGACTTATATAGCACCTTTTGAAACAAAGTTACAGAGGGCTTTAGAAAGGATTATAGCCGCTTTAAGTACAGTACATAGGTTAATGTACTTAGTTACTCTCCACTACCAGCAGGAGCACACTGGAGAGCACGCTCGCACACACACACACGCACGCACACACTCTGTGGCATTGACTCTCTGTGGCTGCAGCTGCGGTTCCAGACAGGACTCGACTGTGCGTGTGCGTGAGGTTGGAAACTGAAAATCAAAAGATGTCCGCAATTTCACACGCCTGCTTGTATTCGCCCTCCATCTCTTATTGCGTTATACACTTAAAATAATAATTTGCTCATCCAGCCAGCCTTTATTAATGAGCGTAAAATTCATCTGCCCACATTAAACCCTGAAAATGTTTTCCCGCTTGACCTGTGAGAGAGGGGGCTTTGGTGTGTTTGTCACAGCAGCAGCACTGTGACAGGAGGCAGCCATAGCCTAATGTTGGGGGAGGAAAATATCCAAAGTATTTACGAAACACCCATGACACGTGTCAAATCAGTGTTGCTGTGCTGTTTGTAGTCAGCTCTTGATGGTACCAAAGCGTTGCCAAAGAGAATTCTGTAGCGCCGAGGCTCGTCAGCTGGGTATTGCATTTTCTGCTTTTATGAAATGAAATCTATGTGCGCGTCTTTCCCAAGAAACACTCATTTTTAGAGGCGTGAACGGGTCTCTCTCTTCTACGCTCCCTTCTCATCGCCCTCATTCCCTTTTTGTCATTTCAATCACATTTTCAATGAATCCAAGTTCGCCGAGATAACTTTGAAGCTCAATCTGTTCAGGATTACCAGAGAAATAACGGTATTCTGTTTGTTGCTGATTTGTTTCTTTTTTCTATCTATCTATCCGTCCATCTAGCTTCTTCCTCTTTTTCATAATCTGTTTTTCTGTCACTCTCTCGCAGCGCTACGTTTAAATTCATCTGAAAATGTCAAACCTCTTGTGAAGTCTATTTCTACAAGCCTAGTTAGGACAGTTATTAAATATCATTGAACAAGTGCAACAAAAGATCAGACAATATCATTTCCCCTGTCATTACACATTGAGCTGCAGCGTCCATGACACCGACAGGTACGTATCGCTCTCTGTTCGGTGTAGATCTATATCTGTTATCTGAAGGGAGCGCTTGAAGTGGAATTCAGAATATACATTTTTTTTTTTTTTTTTTTTTTTTTTTTTTTTTTTATAAATTCCAATGGTAGGTATACGTAGAAACTGGATGCACGAGTATAACCTCAACATAATGAACTACTGTCTCCTAAAAGTCAATTTTTTGTTAATAATCACTCAAAATGAACAGATATTATACTTTTTTTCCCCTTGTCCTTGCCCTAAACCTTATGCAAAATATACCATGATATAGTGGGACATCTTTCGAAAAAACAATCTTGAGAAAAGCGGGGTATACGGGCAGATAGAAAATGATACTAAAAGTCTCAGAAAGAACACGTTAGATTGGAAGGTGCCGTGTGGTTAGCCGATAGCAGTTGGCATGATGCACCACAGAGCGACAAGGTGCTTCTGCCAGACTTTGTGGGACACACACACACACACACACACACACACACACACACACACACACACACACACACCATCTGTTACAGACACACAAGCAGTGCAGGGGCCAGACATTTACTTCACATGACTCAAAGACAGAAGCACATCCAGATACTATATGTAGTTAGTATGAATGACAGGGCTGGAGTCGTTATACAGGAAATAAATCTGCTTTTGAATAAGTTGGAAAGAAATGAGCGATTTTGATAAAACTTAATCAGGCCCTCGCACATTTCCATGCATGCTTTTAATTAAGTATTAGATTGGTGTGCATTGAATTATGCGAATAATGTGTATAAGCTTTGATTATTTTTCCTTATTTAATCAATCTTTCTGCAATATTCTGTATGTTTTATACATGACCAAGTCCTCAAAAAGGCATATAAGATGTTCAGTGACCGCACACATGTCCTTTACAGTAAGCTAATATCATCAACAATGTGTTTTAGATTCCCTTTTTTTTGAAGAAAAAAGAAAACATAAGTTGTGATCAGTTTCTGTACACAAGTTTATTTATTTTATCTACGGATTGATAAATGCACTGGCTCTTTCTTTTTTACATTACGTGGCTATGTGGTGTTACTTGCCAGCCGCAGATTGCCCACTGCCATAAACCCTTGTGTATTCAAACTTTGTCCATCACACTGTCATTTATTGTGCTTTTACTTTGTTTTTACGCGTGTAAATGAAACTGTTTGTATTTGTTGTGTGTGCGCTTGCCTGAAATTGCTTTAAGGGACGCTTTAATTATTTTAAATTGAATATTTGCTTTTGAAAAAAATGGAGCAGTTTATAAAACAATTTTATCTTCACCCTTATTATTCAATCTCTCATAATTTGATTTAAAACATTTTTTTTTTTTTACATTTGCAAGAGTTAATATTTGCTGAAGACCAATTTGCCAAACTGCCCAAATAACGTTTTATGCATTTACATTTTCATTTATCAGCAGAATGTTTGTAACTAAGTGAAATAAAAATTAAAATATCTAATTTCAGCCCCATAATCAACGGAACTGAACCACTTAGCATAATAATAATGGCCTTACTTGAATATGTATGTTATTTGATGGTATTGGTTTTCTGCTGCTTTGATGGATGAGTGTAGCGTTTCTCCGGCTTCATTGTTTGAGTGTGTGCACGCGTGTCGAAGGGCAGGTTGTGTTTGGCTTCAGATAGAGATTGGGTCGGGACCGGAGGGTTGGAGGTCAGAGTTTAGCGCTGTCTTCAGGCTCCGCTGTGTCATCTGTCTTTGTTGGGTAAATCAGTTGCCTTCTGCCAGGGTCAAGGTTTGGTTAAGGTCAAAGGTCGCCAACAACAGTGGGTGTCTTATGAGGCAAGGTGCTGCGTCTGTTATGTCTGCTGCGTCACAGACACAAAGACACAAACTCAGACACACACACAAAGCTTTGTGGGCCTTATCTGGCGGGTGCAAGCCGACGTAACAGCCGGACGTCTCCCCCTGATGTATACTCATGTTTAAACTGCTGCTTATGCTGTCTGATCTCCATATCTAATTGACACCTCCCAACACACACTCTCTAACCTCCACCCCCACTACTACACACACATTTCACCCTCACATTTACCTCCTTCCCAATCTTCCTCTCCATCCGCCATCATTTCTTTTTTTACAGTTTGACTCTGCCGCTCCAACTAATGAGAAAAAAAAGTCTGCTTACTAAATGGTCTTCTCAGAACCTCCCCTCCTCCTCCATCCATCCATCCATCGCTCCATCCCTCTGCTCATCCCTCCTCCTCCCTCGGCCACCAGCTGAGCCTGCTGACGGCGGCGGCAACTGGGTGTGGGGGTTGAGGTCTGTTTGTGGGTGAGGGTAAGGAGGAGAGTGATTTTGGGGTGACTGGGGATGAATGAGGTCGTCTGAATGTGCGACACGTGCCGGGGCGGCTGCTGCTGCTGCTGCTGCTGCTGCTGCTGCTGCTGCCTTTTTAAAAACACAAGCTGGCACACGCACACACATATGGACAAATGAACACAGAGTAAAACCTCATCGCATTCCCCTTTTATCTGACTTAATCCATCTATTAGAGCATATACGCTTGATACAAACTTACAGACACAGAAATATGCACATGCTAACAAACAGACATACGCATGCACGGCTCTTCCCCCATCCCGATTGGCTGACTGCAGCAGAAGAAGCAGGCAGGGGGGAATTAAGGTCACATGGTGTGTGCTGCTGTAATCCTTTACTGGACCCAAGGACAGGTTGGCCTTCCACCAGCAGCAGTCACCCCCCCCCCCCTGCAACAGGAAAAGGAAACGGAGAAGGGTGGTGTGTCTGGGTGGCAGTTCATGATCATGTTTTAATAAGAAGATCACACATGTTTTACCCACACATGTCTGGTGTCGTAGCCCTGTATGCCCTGAGCTACAGTACATGAGACAACATGGAGGATGTTGTGTGTAGAGAGAGAAAGAGAGAGAGAGAGAGAGAGAGAGAAAGGGATAAATATGTGTATTCTTGTAAATCTGAGCAGTAGATGCAAAGAGGGAAAGAGAGAGGAGAGAGTACAGTAGTACAGTATTATGTGTTGTTTCTCTGGGGAGGCTGAGGTGACAGACCAGTACGCCTCTCACTCCAGTGATTTCGCCTGCCGCCTGCTGCCTTCATATACCCACAGCTCTACGGTCAGTTGCCATGGAAACAAGAGGATAGGGTGTATATTTTTTGTGGTGAAATGTACATTGGTGTGTCGAGGAGGATAGGGCTAGCGGGGGCAGGGTGGAGTAGCACTCATTTGTTTGACTTATTCATTTGTCCATATATAGTGTGTGTGTGTGTGTGTGTGTTTGTGTGTGTGTGTGTGTGTTTCACGCTGCTTCCACTTGATGTCAAGTACTCCTTTCCCGTCTGATCACCTGAGGGATGGAGGATTAGGTGATTAGTGTGAGATTATCGGGAAGTGAATCCCTTGGTTGTGTTAAAGACTCAACAGTGGTTCGTAGTCCCGCACACACACACACACACACACACACACACACACACACATGCACACACGAAAAGATCCTGCTCTCATTTCCCAGCTCCATCAGCACCTCTTGTTCTATCACACTCTCCAGCAAATTGAGAGGCTTGATTTTGCTCCGATGTTGCAAAAGTGTGGGTGTGCAAGACTGTGTGCATGTACTGTATCTTTCTAAACATGTGCGTATTCATATTTGCCTTTGTATTACCGCACACGCGTATGTGTACGCATGTGTGAGGCAGGCATGTATTCGCTGAATTCCTGCACATCACTGTTTGTGTCATTTCCTCTGAATCAGCAAACTCAGAGTAAACAGAAGCACGACTAGTTTTAATTACAATGTTAATTGATAGGAAACAAAAGGGGCTTAATTAGGTGCAATGAGGCAATGGGCACAGTGGCACTGTGGACTTAATGATTCAATGCACTCAGCCTGCCGATACAGACACTCCTCTGTACGAGCACGCACACAAACAAACACACACTCGGAAAATAGAGGGCATACTGAGTGAGACGGAAAATGCATTGGGGAAACCCTGAGCAGGAAGAGAGGAAGGCAGCAAGGCAGAAATTTTAAGTTGTCGTCGTCATTTATTCTCTGTGCCCGTTCTCGTTAACAATTTACGGATTCGCTGTTGTTCCAAATACTAATGTTGTGAAATCGCTGGAGAGCAGAGGAGGAGCGAAGAGAGAGAACAGAAAAAGAAATCAGTAGGGCTGCAGCGGAACATGTTGCACAATCCAATCAATATTTTCTAGTCACAGCCGGCATCAGTCTCAGAAATAAACAAGCTTGATAAACATGAAAAACCACAGCCAAACTCCTCCAGATACCTGAAAATTCCTCTCAGTGAGGGGGAGTTCTGTGTGGCGTCAAGGTAATAGGATGTCACTCTATTTGCTTATGTGAGCATACATGTTTGATGACTTTGATAATTGAGCTTTTGTTTGGGACTTCCCTCCTCTTTCCTGCTCCTCCACCACCTCCCTCTCATCCCTGGTGCCGTTATTGCTGTGATATTTTTCTCTCCTCCATCCCAGAAGTAATTTGGCTTGTGAAATTGCACCTTTTTTCTCAACCCCCACCCCCTTGGAGTGCTCCTCTTCGATTTCCTGTCTGGGTGGCTGCAATCACTCCCGTCTTGTCCTTGGTCCGCGACCTTGGCGGCCAACACCCCCTCCGATCCATCGTCATGGAGATGACCCCACATCTATCACCACGGAGACAACCTTTGCACGGCAGTGTGCCACACCCATCCTAAGGACTCAGCAGAGTCACTGGTTCACACACACACACGCACACACACGCACACAGATGCACACACATTGCATAAAGATTTGGGAAGATATTGTTGAGCTGCTGTCTCACTTTAAGAAGTCTGAAAGTCAGGCGAGAGCAAATTTGTGGAATTCAAATAGAACTTTCTCACAAAGTGAACAGCACGCAAATAGATCCCTTAGATGTATCAGTCACATTGATATGCTGTGATTAAAGAAGGGTGAGATAAGGCGAATAAAAGACAGAGATAGGAGAAGTGTAGAGCGAGATAGGCACATAAAAGGACAGAGCAGTGGCCAGTTCGGGCTGCTTGATTAACTTCTCTGAATGCAGCACTCCTCGTTCTATTTTCAGATATTAACATCGACAAAAAAGAAAGCGAAATGAGCATTATCATGATCTCACCTTCATCAGCATTGCCATCCTTGTTAAATGTATCATTGCCCTCATCGACACAATAGTTGCATCCTCCCCTCTTCAAATGTCAGACTTTATTAAACATCCTCCTCATTTTACTCATTCTCATCACAATCATCATCTTTATCAAGGCCATTATCGGAAATGCTCTGGAAATTGCTGCTAGAATACTTTTAAAAAAAAATAATTTAAAAGAATTTCATTAAAAACGAATAACTCTTCCCACTCATACATACACAGTGCTTCTCTGGCTGACCATTCACTACCAGGTCTACTGTACAGCAAGGTGTCTGTCCTTTGTAACTGGGCTGATTCTTAGATGCCACCATTGTCTTGTATGTGTTTAACAGCTCTGCCAAATAGACGTCCTCCATCTCTTTTGCTAAAAGCCCAGTCAGTCTCATGGCATGTGAGCATCTCTCATTACTTCCAATTCAACACTAAACCCCAGAGAAAAGAGGTGTGAGGCAGTCTGAGAGAAGAACAGGAGAGAGGGAGAAAAGGATGAAAGGAAGGAGAAAAGCGTGAGAAACTAAAATAACCCACCATAGCCCCCCCCACACACCCCCCACACCCCACCCCCACCCCGATTTACACCCACACCCTCAACCCCACCCTCTCACAGAAAGAGAGGGAAAAATATGCGGACCCCCATTGGAATTGCCAGTACCACTCAAGCGTACTCTTATGCAAATTTAGCTGTGTCCGTGTCAACGGTTGCCGTGTTAACAGGGGGAGCTGTGGTACGCAGGCCCTCCTCACTGCCACATCATTTGTTTAAGTCATCCAAACAAAAGCCAGGGGAGAGAGCCACATGATTGGTGAAATATGCTTGTGTGGGACCACTGCAGTGGAATAATGATTGCGGCATTACTCCTGCGTGTGCCAGCGGCTGTGTGGCCATTTCATGCCAGCACTGAGTGAATGTAAGGGATGTTTATTCATGAGAGAGAGAGAGAGAGAGAGAGAGAGAGAGAGAGAGAGAGAGAGAG
>CALSCE010009645.1:2899961-2928015 GCA_943593645.1 Bovichtus variegatus | reverse complement strand
AGAGAGAGAGAGACTCTATGAACTGCCTGTGTCCGAATGTGCTGAGACTGTGGACCAGCAGAGGGAGAAAAACAGAAAAGGTGCAACAAACATAAATTATTTTGCTGTATGTCATTCAAATCGAAAAGCATTTTCTCAAATGGAGGTCAAGAGAACTATGGTTTAGTGAAGCAGCTTTTTAGTTCATAGCTATCCAAGAAGGATGAAAGGCCTTGAGACTTAAATGTATGCATTTAATTATTTTTTCAACTCAGTGACCTTTTATTTGGGGATAAATACAAAACCTCTTTAAAATGCTTTTAATTTGAAATCCAGTTTATTCATCTAAAGCAATTCAATGTGTGTCTGTAGTGTGGCAAGTTAACACACTGGTCGTTATGTGATGATGTTGCGATGTGCTTCACTTGCTTTTATGTTTCTGAGGTGATTTATGAGGACACATATCCACATGAAAATGGTCACTGTAGTTACTTAAATTGTATTTTACATCAGTTTTTTTTTTCTTTTGTTGTTTATAATCAATGGTGTCCTTCTCTGGCTGGTCTGATTATTCATGTTTCCACTTAAATAACAGTACCAACGTGGAAGATTTAGCATTTTAGTAGAAGGTTATAAGAATATGCAACAAAAGCCTGAGAATACAGAAGACATCACTGAGTCTCTTTGTAGTCATAGTGTGAGTGCTGATAGATGGTCGTTCCTACATTGATAGTTCAGGGTGATAGTTACATTCTCACTGTGCACTCATCATCTGTTGGGTTTGCTGCTTGATCTCTCTTGTCTCTCGTGTTTAACACCAAGCTAATTAGAACATGGAGAGAGCAGTCTCACTCAGATGATCAAAGACACGGAGTTGAGGTGTGTGTGTGTGTGTGTGTGTGTGTGTGTGTGTGTAATGCTTCAGCAGGGGAATGTAACACAACAAGGAAACTCGCACACACTGCCTTGCACGCGCGCACATCAAGAGAAGCTTTCACAGAAAGCTATCAGTCATCCACATGATGACATGCATATTTTAGGCTCCCCTTCCTGCACTCCACCTCTGCTCACTTTTCTTCCTTCACTCCTCCTCTTCTATGTTTTCTTCCCTCACATTTCCCCCTCATTATCAGCATGTCATATCAGATATGACACACTCTCTTCCTGTTCGGTAACTATTTCTCAACCCTGAACTCATTTGCAAAACGGGTCACTGCCACCTGCGTTTAGGTTTCCTTTGAAATATAGATAGCACAACGTACAGGGGCTAAATCTTCCATGCTCGCCACAAATACACTTATTGACGTGTACGGTTGCATGCGCGGGGATGTAAAACATTTTAAAAGCCCCCCATTTTGCTCCCTGGTGTTATTGCGTCAAGATATATGTAGGGACTCTGGGCCCAATCACAGTAGAAAGCGACATAGCATCAAAGAAATATGACAGCAGGATAAACAAGCAATTGTGATTGTGTGTGACAGAGCGACAGGATGATTGCAGATATTTGTCACAACAGGAGGTAACGTTTCTGTAGCCTACTTTTACCACATGGTCTCCACAAAAGAATAAAGGTACTTATTTATAGCAATGAGCGCAACTATTGACTACTTATTTCAAAGGTACTGTTTTTTTTCTGATGCATTTCACTATGGTTAGCAATACGAGGACCTAGTCTAAAATGAACTTGAAAGAGCAATGGTCAGCGTGTGTGTGTGCGTGTGAGTGTGTGCGTGTGTGTGTGTGCGTGTGTGTGTGTCTCAGTGCTGCTCACCCCTCGGCAGACATCTCCAGGCCCTGTGGCACATTTAACCAGCCAGGTGTGAAACAATCAGAAGGCCAGATGAGGAGAAAGCTACATTCAAGTGGAGCAGAAATAACGCTGTGTTGCCTATTTGCATGGTTCTTCTGTACGTAGAGCAACCTGGCGGCATCCCTCAGAACCACAGCTAGTATTTAGCAATTTGCTATTTCTGTTTTCCTGTGTCTTTGATGTCGAAATGCTTTGTGTGGCTCTTCTTCACATGGAGAACAAAAGCCAATGCTGACAACGCAAAGCTTGAATGCATATTCAAGTTGCTGCTGCAGTGTAATCCAGTAATCGCTATCTGTTCAACACAACAGTTTGCAGTGTGTGTGTCTGTGTGTGTGTGTGTGTGTGTGTGTGTGTGAGAGAATAGTAGCACATAAGGGTGCGCCTTTGAATGTGTGTGCATGTATGTGGTGTGTTTTGTGTGTTAGGACTTGAATGCATGCCTGTGCGTGTGCGTGTGCGTGTGTGTGTTGGTGTGTCAAGGCCTATACGGCATGCTAATTTAGATGAGAGGCCGCACTAGTTATCGGTATTGAACACGCGCCACTGTCGGTGCGTGAGCCTTTGTTTGGGGGTTGGGCTGTTTAGTAATGAGAGGGACTCTGTCGCCTCCGTGTGAGCTGTGGAGGGAGAGAAGAGAGATGCAGGAGTCACACACACACACGCACACACACGCATGCACGCACACACACGCTACTATTTACACACACACCCGTCTCTTTCCAATCATAGACTCTGCTTCCTTAACCAACCTCAACAGTACATAAATTGTCAGGGACAGTTGTAGAGCGGTGGTCTTTTCATGAGCCAATAGCAATACATTTTTAGATCTCCTCTGTATGTTCAGTTTAAAACATTTTTTTTTTTATCATTTTGGGAGATCCTGCCACTTAATGGTGGAAAAATGTTATTTTATTTTAAACTGTGCGTTTAAACATGACATCCGTTTTGATATTTGGAGAAATGGACTAAGCCATTACAACCCTGCTTACAGGTTATACATGTGTCTAAATTCTGTTGTGCTTGTACTACAGATTATGTAAAACTGTAACCCAGCGTTCATTTATTCTCTACCTTGAGCATCCTCTGAGTGGATTTATTATGTATCAGTAGTTAACGGACACCATTATATACACACATTGCTGTGATGAATAGGTTAATGAAAATCACATCTCACTGATACCTTTGATGGTAGGGCCAGGGAACACGGAGAGGAGAGCAGAGGAGGAATGGTACGACCTGTCGTGAAAAAAGGGAGGGAGCGACCATAAGGAGGTGGATGGAAAAGGAGGAGGGCCAAGGGAAGAGGGAACTTTGAGCCATGTACACCAGCCATTCAGAGCCGACCTTGTAATCAAAGAGAGTTGAAAAGCAATTAACTGGGACAATTATAGCAGCCAGAGGAGGCTGAATGGTTGGCTAAGTAAAGTAGTGTGTCATTGAATGGAGATTAATTGATGAGGGGAATATTTCAAGGTCTCTATTTGGCCTCTAGAAGTTTAAGTCAAACATGTTTTGTCACTGTCAAAGCACAGAAGCCTATTCAGGGATTTACCCATTCTCATTATCTGGTTGAGGTATCAAAACATTGGAGGTCAAAAAATGTAATCATCTTTCTATTAAGGTACTATACAGTAAAAGGTCCATGAAACCGCATTAAGTTAATAATTTTACATGGCTCTTGTTATTAATAATGGGGACTTAAAGGCATGTTTAATATGTCACATTAAAGATCACCTGCATAATAGAATCTGTTGCTAAAGCTCATGGGGTTTTAGCTACATTTTGATTTTGATAGAGAAGTTACAGTTGAGTTAAATAGAAGGACGACCCCACTGGTTCCTGTCACTCCGAGCTATGAAAGGGCAAATATCTTGACAAATAGAAAGCTCAGATGCCAAAATCTTATCCAAAAAAAATCCCAGCGAATGTTGGACAATAGCCAATCTGATAAAATTGATAACAAGCTTTCCACCAGGACCAGCTAATCCAGGATGCAGGACAACAAAAATTAAAAAATAATTATAGTATAGAGTTTAAACGAGGGCAAATACTCTGTGATGTGTGCAACTGGTCGAGCAAAAAGGATGAGGGTCAGTAAGGCAACGTGTACTGGTTCAGATAAACATGGAAGACAAGCATTTACAGAGTGCTTCAAATTTGACTGAATAATAAATGCCTTCTGACTAACTACCTCATCTCCTTCAGTTAATTTTTTTTTTACTGGAGCATTGTGTACTTGGACAACAAGATACCAGCTGGCTTGTCTGGCACATACAGGTTCTCTACAGTCACCATGGAGAAACTCAGTACTCCTCCTCACTCTGTTACAAGAATCCACACAGCATGCATCACACATGAATAATCAAATTTTATCACTACATTCAAACACACTCGAGCCCAGTGCTTCTCTTCCCCATTTCATTTTCTAGTGCAGTTTGCTCCGTCTATCAATAATTCAACAAGCGACAAGATGGAGGAGAATGATTGAGCTTGTTTTCTCTTTATGGTTGAACGACAGTCAGTCCAATTAAAAGTGGAGACAGTTTTTTCAATTTCCCCTTCGTTTTGGGATTAATTAATGTGTGTGTGTGTGTGTGTGGAAGCAAAGAGCACAGGGTTCTGCCTGTGCCTAGTTATCAGTGAGGGCCAGCCATGCTGCCGTCTCACTCGGCCTCACACGCAGTCAACAGTGAACAAAATTGCAGAGAGAACCCTGTCACTCACTCACACATGCACATGTATACACTTACAGTATGCACAAAAGCACATGTACGTATACCTAAATATGAACGCACGTAAATGCATGGAAATTCAGAAAAATCCAGCACAGCACACTCAAAATTTTTAATTAATTTAAAGTTCCCCGAATCATAATTCCTATTTGTTACTACTTGGGCCTTTTTTTTTTTACGGTTCTGGACATTATTTGTATGATAGCATTGTAATTGTTGAGCTCCGGGAACACGACAGCATCGTACAACAAGGTCAGACGGGACATGAAACACTCACAGTGAGATGACCTGATAGTTTAGCCAGATTATCCAAACAAGTGAGCATCTCATTGTAGACCAACTCTGTGCTATAATCTAAGGAAAGTACAATAATTTAACCAGGAAGTCAATCTGTAAATTGTGACAAATGTTTACAATGGATAGTTGGGATAATAATTTTTTTTGTTTAAAGATGCATTAATCGATTTGTCCAGGGCAGAAAACTAAACTTTAAACACAACACTGGCGTATTATGACTTTGGGAATTGTCGCGGCGACGTGATAGCATAAAGTTGCTTGTTAACACACCCAGAAGACGGAGCAGCATTACCATAGTCAAGTCTTGCTGAATATGTGACGTTGCCAAAGAAGTCCTAATTTGATAAAGCAGCTTTCATTATAGGTTTGCTAAGAAGCACAATGGATGTCTGTTCAAAAGGTTCCTGAGTTTCACTGTACATTACTGTACAGAAATCCACTGTGATTCTCAGCAAACTTATTATGGGAACAAATTAATAAAAATTAGGAAGTATTTGGTGATTTGACAGATTCAACAAGACTATTTGGCTATTCCAAGCACCTTTTACAGTACAAATAGATGCGCATTGAAATCCAATGAAATTTATTTTTTTTTAAATTTCCGCCCATGGGCTCGCCTGGGCTCTGTGCAACTCCCCTTTTAGCTCTGTTCTGTTTTGGTATACATCAACTGCTGAGAGAATAATCTGGCTCTTTAGCTGCTAAATGCTCCTCTACGTGCAGTTCGAATTAAGGTTAATGACAGCGAACTGTAAAATCGAAGCAATGAGCAGTTGGAGAAAATTATCTGTGGATGTCATGCATCACATTACACATTCATTTGATCTGTTTCTTATATAACGAGTCCACAGCCATGCTAGCAGCTCTGTCAAGCTGTGTTAGCTTTCCTTGAGCTAAATGCTAACATCTGCATGCTAACATGATCACAATGAGAACGTTAAGAAAGGTGATCATTAGCAGATATAGTGTTTGAACATGTTTACTAGTTTAGCATGTTGTTAGCATGCTAACAGTAAACCCAAAGTAGCATACAGCTGAGGATGGTGGGAAAGTTTCAGTCTAGACTAAAGTGATGGATCAATCGACGTTTTTGACCAGATTAAGTGACGGAATGAGCGACTGACACTGTCATCCCTAAATATAGCTAAAAGTATTGCAGCATTAAATCTATTGCTCTTGTTTTTTTGTACCCAGTTGGACTTCTTTTTTAGTGAGGTTGCTGCATCCCCATATCTTAGCAAACAACGTGACGAGCAGCCTGTGAAGTCATTATTACTTATAGAAATGATGGTTGTAATATCCCACAGTAATCTTTTAAACTTCGGCACAGGAGACTAGACCTGGACCTGCTTTGCTTTGTTTACTTCTCCTTGAATATTTATAGTAAAAGGGTTGAGTGAGTTCATCTTACACCTCGGCCACAGCAAGAGGAGACACATTCTCACAGTACAATATTTGCATGGAAATGCCTCAGAAACCCACATATGCCTTGATATAAAGTCATCGCCCCAATGATCTCTATTAGGCTAATTAAGCCAATTAACCTACTGAAACAATTCAGCGACGCCACTGCAACACCTCGCCAACGCTCAACGAAACCCTGGAGGTACATCGCACAGAGGCGTGTGTGTGACTGATCCCTTCCCAGATACACCAAAAGGACAAGCACTGTTTCATATCATTACCATAAACAAATTAGGGCATCGCTCCCTCGTTAGGCCAAATATGTCTCATTAGTGCCACAGCTGAACAAACCTCCTGATTAGGCCTCACTGTCTCCCTTTGAAGCCCGTAAAAGGAGAGTCTATTTTTTAATTAAGCTCATTTGCATTTACAAATGAGAAGCTAATTAATGAGACTCGTTTTCTTGGGCTTTTCTAGTTTGGCAGGAAGCATGTGGAACAGTTTCTACTTGCATGTAGAAAGTAAAAAAGAAGAAGCCGAAACTGTGGCTGTGAGTAACAGAGATGTGGTGATGGTCTGCAGTCTTGAAGCGACCAACCAAACTGATGTTGTTACTTCATTTCAAATGACTTAATGCACAGAGCAGAGAAAACATTACAATTGAGGTGCTTTTCATCCTTCGTATGTTTTCTGCTTCTAAAAATAAGCCTTTAACCCTCTTCTTTCTTAATCGTAATCTTAGATAAGACGTGTGCAACAATATTTCTTTGCTCTGATAGGAGCGATTGATTGGAGTCTGTTTTTGTTGGTTCACACAAGCTGGAGGCCTCGCAAACCTCCAGGGAGCCAAAGGTAGGCAGGACGGAGCCGGGAGAAGCGTGGGCTGTGTGTCATGCAAGGATAAGAAGGTGACAGGGCAAATACGGTGTGTGCATGAGTGTTAATGTGTGTGTGTGTGTGTTTGTAAATGTGCATGTGTGTGTGTTAGAGGAAGAAAAGCGGGAGAACAAGAGGGAGAGAAAAAGGGAAAGAGAGGCGTGATATCATCAATTAAATAACCCTCCCACACAGCATCTGGTGCGCTCTCTCAGGCCGTCTGTCTCTTTCCCGACCGGTGCACGCTGATTTTCTGCTTCTTCATTTCTTTTTCCCTCTTCTTGTCGTTTGGTAGCATCATTCCCTTTTGTTTCTCAGCCTGAACATGCTAGTTATCCTGTGTCACAGAGTGCAGCTTCACCCACTCAGCCTCTCTGAGCGTTAACTCTTCCATCCGTCTCAAAAATATACACAGGTTAGCTTGAATGCGGCAGCTGATGGGAGGTGGGGGAAACAGAAGAGAGTTAATGTGGAAGAGTGTTAAGAGGAAAACCCACTGACCGCACATTAACCTGGCAGATGTGCACACTTTCATTATGTTGTTAATTAATTCCTAACTCGTGCTAACTGTGCTACCTTACTCCATGATTCAATGAGACATTTTTCCATGCTAATGAGACAACTGTCTGTCCTCCTCTGCCTCTCCATCTTACTTCCTCTGTCAGTCTTATCGTGAAATAAGGCCAGCCAGTTGGTGTGTATCGTGGAAAGACTAATACAAGATCGAATGATGCGGATGAGGAAAGCTTTTATATTAATGGGCAGAATCCAATTATAAGTTTGTGTGAACTGAGCTAGCTGGGAAAATGAATTTGCATATTAACATTTCAGTTTGATGTTAGATTCTAAGATGAGAGAGAGGGAGGGAGAGCTCTGATATGAGAAGGAAAGGCAGGAATTATTTGTGTGAATGGGATTGGATTGAATCAGTAGTTGGATGTTTTAAGGTAAGAAGTGATGAGAGGAAAGGAGAGATATTGTAACATATAAGGGTGGACAATGGGTTTTGTTGTTTTTATGCCTCTGCACTGGTGACAGTTGTGGTCAGAGGCATAATGTTTTAGGGTTGTCTGTCCGTCCGTCCCTCTGTCTATCCAATCCATGTGAATACGATATCTCGAGAACGCCTTTTTCTAATTTGGCACAAACGTCCATTTGGACTCGAGGATGAACTGACTAGATTAGTGTGGTCAAAGGTCAAGGTCACTGTGACCTCATGTCTCTACCATTCTTGTGAAGGCGATAGTTATTTCAGGGATGACAAAAAAATGTTTAATAGGATAACATTTTATAGTGATGATGTTTTGGACAGTTTTGTCTGCCATATTTAAGTGTATGAGTGTGTGTGTTGACGTGGGGCGGCATCTCTCATTTAATGTGCCTGATTTTGGAATCTAGGTCAGCGTGGTGAATTAGAAACAATCTGCATCCCTCTGCATGGCCACAGTGAAGCCCTCCAATGAGAATCACATGCACATGCGCTTTCACGTGGAACACCCACGCACAAAAACACACACACACACACACACACACACACACACACGCGCGCACACACACACACACCATCACACATCAGTCAAGCCCTAACAAACGTAATCCAATTTTAGATATGAGCATTAGTATCTCAAAATTCTCAAAGATTTGAGAGAGGAAAATATTAAAAGAATTTCTATTAGGCCTGCTGACAAAAAAATGGTGTGCCTTCGACAAATGAGGGCATTTTTTCACACAGCAGTTCAGTGCAGGAGAATGATGAGTGTGACACCGGTGTGTGGGAATGAGTGGGATTTGATGGAGTCTGCGCTTTGTTGTAGAAACACTCTTGGTTAATGATATGCCTCTCTCATCCAGCCTGACTCTCGGCTCCCCTCCCATTCTGCGAGCGAGGAGAGATAACGAGGGAGCATACAGCCCCAAACTTCACACAAAGAGGAGAGCAATCAGCACAACGCACAATCTCAGCCTTCACTCGGAGAAACAATCTCTTCTTTTCCGTCTCCCTTCTCTTCCTCCTGTTTCCCCGACAGTCTTCAGATGCATGTTCAAACTTGTTCAAAGGCCTACGCCTACTGATCAAGTAGGGGACAGCTGCACTTGTGTAACTCAAATGTTGGAGGGCTCTCTGGAAACAAGTCCAATTTGAATGTAGTATATGAACAAATCTGAATTTGAGTGTAGCTCAAGGCGTGAACAGCAGTAGGCGATGGAGACACTTTGAGTGTGTGACTCGTAACTATGAAGACTGTTGGATAAGAATGTGCCTCCTGCTACTCTGTGCATGCTCCTGCGCGTGCACTCGCTTTGCACGTTAGTGTATGTGGGTGTGCGTGGGTTTGCGTGTGCTTACGTGTACTCATGCATGTATGTGAGACTCAGTGGGACAGAGGCTCGTCCCTCTCTAGAGCACCATGCTCTGATGGATGTTAATGTGGACTGACGCAGGGGTGTCCCCCGAGGGAGGGAACATGGCCAGCGAGGGAGAAGGAGGAAGGGTGTGTGTGTGTGTGTGTGTGTGTGTGTGTGTGTGTGTGGAGGGGGATTCATTCCTCTAATCCTCTCCCTTCTTCACAGAGCCGGAGCAGGGAAGAGGCACTGAACCGCCCAATGAATAAATAAAAGCCTCAGCCCCCGCCTCCCCTCAGCTCCAGCCTGAAGCCCTGCACCGGAGCACTTAAAAGCATTTTAACAAGAGAGTCACTTCATTAAATATGGACTTCCTGTCTGCAAAAACCCTAGAAGGAAAACTCTTGGTGACTTTTCACATTGTGAAATATGGGTGGAGTGTGGGGGTGGAGGGAGGCATGCATGCGAGATGGAGGTGAAAAGAGAAACTATTGCACAGAGAGACAAAGGGAGAGAAATGTAGCAGAGCTAGGGAAAAAAGGATAAGCAAGGCGAGATAACAGAAGCAGTGAGCTGGAAATTGGCGAGGACCTTTCAGATCTCGCTAAATTTGCACAGAGTACACATCAGGTCAGTTTTGCATTCATAGCGTGTCCTTTTTTGTGTTATTGGGTATTGTTATCTATATTCCAAACCCTGACAGAAAACAAATGTCATAAAATCATTACAGAGGCGAAGGATGAGATTTAAAAAGAAGAATAAATCGAAGAAGATAAAGACACTGTGGGAAGCACCTACGGGAAGAAAATGACTTCTGCTCTGAGATCAGCTCAATAACATTCAAATTCAAAGGCTTGGAGTCTGACTGTCACCAAACCGTTTTTCAGAAATTTGAAGTTATGTAAAATGTTCAAATCGGATGCCTGATAGCTTTCTTTGTACGTAAGACTTTGCAAGAATGGCTTTGACTGCTAACTTTAGCTCACTGTTGCATTGTAAATAAACCATTTGTTATGAACAGTTTTGTTTGTGTTCAAACGGAGAAGCATTGAAAGAGAATATATTACCTCTGAGCCCTTTTCACCCAGAGATGATTCATAAATCACAAAATCCGAGTTCAAGTCAAGTGTCAAGTCTTATAAGTCTCTAGAGTCCATGTCACGTCTGAAGTCTCCATAATGGATTAAACATTACACTGTTATCTTTAGACATTTCACTGCCTATGAATTATATTTAGTAATTTATAAAAGTATAAGCCAAAGCAGAAAAATAAGATCAACGTAACGATCTTAATGTTTTATTTAAAACAGTTTTTCATTAATTCCTCTTTTTTTTGTTAACTATTTTAACTTTGCAGTTTTATGAGGATGGAGTCACTAAACACATTCAAAGAAAAGGAAAGCAAAGAGACAGTTCTCCAAGTTCCTGTTGCCTGCAGTCTCCTGTGTTTGGTTTCACCTGCTCCACTCTTTATGACAATTAATGCACTCAGCTCCTTGAATACGGCGCTGTATATCAGTGTCCCCCTACAACCAGTCAGATGAGGAGTTGACAGATGACTCAGCATGTGATCGAGCCCACACACAATAAGGGGCACGCTCTTGACTTAATCATCTCCAAGGCTCTTGACATTGCTAAGGTTATAGTGGCTGATGTTGCTTTTTCTGACCGTTCCTGTCTTTTCTTTGAGATGACCATCTGCACACAAACGTTAAATCAGAGATAACCACAAAACGATATATAACTGAAAACACCTTACACTTCAAAACTCTCTTGGGTGTCGGTCAAGGATCTTTTAGATCATTTTACTTCAGAAAATCACAAATGTTATTAAAAGCCATTGCCCCCACTAAGGTAAAGATAGTCTGTGGTAAGAAAATAGCCCCATGGAGAAATGCAGCATTGTTCAAAATTTTGAAAAGAGTGTTGAAAAGCTGAACAAAGGTGGCAAAAAAACAAATCTCCAAGTTCATTATGACTATATCTATCAAAAGAGACTTTGTATTTAAATGTACAACTGAGGAATCCAAGGCAGTTCTTCTTTGACATAATTCCCAAAAACAATAATAATACACATGCCTTATTTGCTACGGTTTACATGCTGACAGCCGCTGTCTGTCAGTAGTCATACGATGAATTTGCCTTTTCCTTTTCACTGACACAATTCTGAAAATTAGACAAGCTTTCAGTTCCTCCATATCAAGTATGGGGCCTTGCTTGCATCCACTTAAATCCAATTTAAGTGACAGTAGTGCAGTGCCCATTCAAAATTTGATTGTTCGTAATGGGCCGATTGCTTAGCCTCCGGTATTGCTGCTTGCAGCTTTCTCGAGAACCGCTAATCCAAAAAACTTCACACGCCACACTTTGCTTCCCTGGTACCTGAGCAAAATACCTTCCAATTTTGAATTTGATCGGATGAATTGTTGTTTTTCAAAAATGTTTAAACTGCATGGCATCGGATCTTCATCTGAACAAATAGCCAACACTTCCCTGCTCTCAGGCTATTTCCCACAGGCCCTGCTAACTGAATGTTGTAGCCACTCTTAAAAGAAGAATAACCTCCTTTTTGATCTAGTTTTTTGAACACCTTCTTGTCCTTAAACTATTTTTTTGTCAGAACTTCAACCACAGAACAGCATGGACACTACTCTTGTTAAGATCTTAAATGACATCAACTCGAACACAGACGGCTACAAAATGTTAATCTCGTATAAGTGGATCTCAGTGTTGCATTCAACAAGGCGACTACAACATATTACTGGACAGACTGGAAAACTGTCTGGAGCTAAACTGATCTAAATCCTATTTAGGACTGTGTGTAGATTTGTAAATACACATCTGAGCATACAAACATGACATATGGAGTTCCCCAAGGATCCATTCTCTGGCCTCTTCTGTTCAACATCTACAGTACATGCTCCCTCTAGTGCAGATTAATAAAAAACACATGGGGCAGGACGGGTCCTTCTAAGTCGGGTCCTACAGAGGCTAGGCAAGACATTCGGACCACACACATTGGAACACTACAGGAAGTGTAATGTAATAAAAAGGACATGTCTTTTTTGTTTTGTTTTGTACAATATAGTACATTAAAATTTCTTGTAGAAAAATAGATTTTGCATTCCTCAAGACAACACAAACAGATTCAAAACAGCAAGGCTATGTTCGCCATAAGTAACACAAATCAACAGGGATATGGACAATAATTATAATTTATTATCATACAAAACATACAATTAAAACAGAAACCGATAACTTTTCCACCCCAGCATTCCCAAGTGGTCTATTGTTGGTGCTGCTGTCGGATCTCTTTCTGTTTTTCCTCCGAGCTACCAACAAAAGAGGACACGCAAGCAGATCGATCTACTTGTTTATATATAATTAGCAACATTTTTAGCAGTTTTTTTTTACTTACTGATCTAGCTTAGTAGAAAAATTTTTTTTTCTTCCTTTCCCTCTTCACTTTCCTTGCCTCCTCCGTCAACGGGACTCTTTCGCCCGGTAGAGTTACCACATTACTGCGGTTGTTCAGCTACCTGGGGATAGCTACTGTAAGCTATTTTGTTGAGTTGCCTCTTAGCGAAAAGCTTTCTGGTAGGCAGTGATGCAGTGTATATGTCTATGGCTTTTATTGTGAAAGGGCTGGGTTGCATTGTAAAGCGAGGCTCATAGGTAACCATTCTAAACTCAGATGGTGTCATTATTCTACAGCCGTTACACTGTGCAATCAATCTTTACTTCCTAATGATAAGTTAAAGCATAAAATGTTTATGTCTATTATCACTTGCTCTCTTCAAAGCCACCAGACTCCATTGACAGTCTGATCACCCTATTCTGAAGACTCGAGACATTGGAAAAGTCCTTCGATGACATAGCATCCTTGAAATTCAGCTGTTGAAGGATCCTTCCTTGACTTTGAGAAATACCCAGTATCTTACCATAATTATTCAGATGACACAGATTTATATAACAAGATCACCATGTTACAATGGTCCTATACAAGCAGTGAGTAGGTGCGTTGAACAAATCAGTGATTGGATGTGCCAACATATGATGTCCACTCCTCCCCCGCCCACACGCCGCCGTGCCCTCGAAAATGTCGGTCGGGCCGGGCTCGTCACCGGTTCGCCCTTGTCGTGTTCTTATATTTGGAAATAGAGATGCATAGAAATCAATTTCAGAAAACTTCTCTTCATATTAACTGTATTTATTCGATGATGATATGGTATGCATTGCAAAAGTACCCAGCTGAGGACCATTTCACTGTCCACAGACCACATTTAAGTAATTCCTCTGTCTCACAGAACCACAGAACGGCCACGATCTCTTGTTTACAACATATTTTATACCTGCCGCCTTTCAGGTATAGTCTTCTCTCATTGGTTGGCTGGGGCCAGGTCCTATTGGCCCCTTGTTGGCACTTAGGCGTGTCCACACCTCTCAGCGCTTCTCTGCTCCAATCAGATCTTCAGTCACCCTTTTAGGCGGTGTACTCTTCCGCTTCACAGTTTACAAATAGTTGGCCACTATACTATGCGTAGTCACTTAATTCAATAACATTTTTCATATCACATTTAATACTTCTAAATAAGGACACAATAAAGCACATTGTAACAGCTTATATATTGATTATTCTCACACCCTCCCCAGTGGCCGGTCGCTGTAGCAGCTCCCACAGGAGAGCACGGTCCTCGCGTTGTGAGGTAGCAATGTCCACGAGGGCCTGGCTCTGTTGCTGTTGTAGGCTGGCGGCCCTCCTGCATTGTGGCGAGGAGCTGGAGTGCTTGTGTGTGGCTTCTCCCTCCATCATGTGTCTGTGTTCAGGTGCAAAATGTGAAACAACCTGCTCTCACCCAGGTAAAAATGACGAAAGGAAAAACGATGAACAAAACGGTTTATTGTGGTTGCGGGCCTTTTCAGGTAAAAACAAAGGCTGCACACAGTTGCTGGAGAGCCTTTGTCCGTGCAACTCTCTCTCTCTGTCTGGACCCAGCCTACTGCCAGACCAGAAAATCTGCAAAATCTTCATGGCTTGGGCAGCCCACAAATATTTAACAGTTTGCGGGTTGATAGGCACTCCGGATACCCAAATGTGTGCAAAAGCACTGAAAAGTGATTTTTTTTTTTTTTTTTTTTTAGATATGTCCCCTTTAATTAAACAAAGATAAAAACTGAAGTTCTAGTCCTTGGAGCCAAAGAAGAACGATTAAAAGGCAGTGCTTAGCTTCAGCTGCTAAGAATTCTTGGTGTAATTATAGACTCATATCAGTCACATCAGTCTTTATAAAGCACTGAATGGTAAATGACCAGAATACTTTTCTGCTCTTGTGCTCCATTATGAACTGTCCAGACGTCTCTGATCGTCTGGGACAGGTCTGTTTACTGTCCCCAGAGTCAACACTGAAGACAAAATCTAATTTAAATCTGTTTGCCAGTGGCTTTTAATAAATTAGTTGTGGGACTATTCATATCTTACACTGCAGTGCATTTTTTATTCTCCTGTTTTATGTGTTTTTATTTATTTATTTTATTTTACTCTTTTTAAATTATATTTAAATATGCCTTTACGTTGTCGATTTATATTGCCTTGTGTTTCTTTTTTGCCTTTTATGTCTTAAGTAAAGCACTTTAAATTACCTGGTTGTTGAAAGGTGCTATAAATATAAACTTGCCTTACCTTGAGTGCATATATCTGTTATCACCAACATCATTGCCAACTGAACAGTATATTTCCTTATTTCTCCTCTCCTGTACATATGAATCCCTTCACTCATGCACCTGTGTGTTTGTGTTTGTGTCCTACACAATTGCCCAACATTTTATGAGTTCCTCAGTCCTCCAGAAACCAATGTGGATAAAGGAGCCTCTAATCAATTTTACATTGGAAGCTAGATTTCATGATGTTCAGGACATTGTCAGGAAGTACATTGAGGATTTAAAAACTACATTCCTAACATCATTGATTACTGGTGTCATCATAACTTGGTTTTGTTCATATCCATAACATTCACAACACTCTCTTTTTTTTTTTTTGTATTCATATTTTATTGAAGGATGGCTGCCACAGTTCGGTTGATAATTAGACAACTTTTGTGTTAATATTGTTAACAATTGTTTTGCATGTTGGTTCAAACACTTATTGTCTCCAATCATTTTTTTTAAATTTCTGCTTCTGTCATAATACAACATAGTCAACGTACAAGTTGGTAGATTCTTGTTTATTCACTGTAAATAAAATAATACACTTGTAGCATCAACTCAATTATAACAAGCAGTTTCAGCTTTATGTAGCCTAAAGCTTAATATTTTTGGAAGGATAATGAAGCAAAAATGGCTTTACTTCCACTTGATCCTATTAGCGTGCCCTGCACTCTTGTGGCTAGCTCGTACATCTACTGGACCCCTCCACTTTACACAATTCATTACGTATGGTCCAAAAATGTCTTTCAAAAAAGCTGGTGAGTGGGTATTGTGGTAAAACAGATCAGTAGAGTATATGCTTGCTCAGTCATAATACTGGCTATAAGCAAGTCAAACATTTCTTAGATAGCTGTCGAGATTGATTTGGCAGCTGAGACAGCGAAACTCACTGGTAAATTGGTTCATGCGTATGCCACAAATTGAGGTGCTCATTTAAACATCCTATTTTGACTTAAGACAGAGTAGGGCTGCGGCACCTTTAAGGGGGCCGAAAGGGACTCCAAAGTGGGTCAGAGTAAAAATATCTTCAACAATTATTCATGGTACCCCGCCTATCTCTACCATACCTCCACCCTGTGAAAAATCTGCATTGCACTGCAGTGAGGGGAGACAAAATGGAGAGAAAAGAGATAAGGAGTGAAGAGAGACATGGAGGAGCGAGTTTTGGGGTAAAATGAGCAAGAAAGAACAAAGAGTGGGTACATTGTTTACTTGTTGTGGCTTGGCTTGCAATGAAACGTGGGTGCAATGTGCAATGCACAAAGTACAATGTGTGCTGTGCAAACACTTCATTTGAAGCTCGATGCTACATTTTTTCAACATTTACTCCGTCGTCATCAACAAGCCTCCCACCAAACACCAACACTGTACCCACCATTGCAAATGACTGCCAAGACTGGCTGGTTAAACATAACCACACCGGTACCTCATGTAACTTTTTGTCTCTTCTAAGATGAAGCAAAGGGATTTGATTAGGTGGAAAGGCTTTTACAAAGCAGACTATGTAGAGTCTCTCTCATTGGGCAGGTATAGTGTGTGCTGTCCAGTGATTTGTGACAGCGGTGGGATTTTGGAGACTTTAGGTTGGGCGCTTAAGGTCGAATGAGTGTGAGTGCTTGGGTTTGTTTCGTTGTTTTGTGAGTGCCTGTGTGAAAAGCATCACGATTGGTGCAATGAATAAAATCAAGGGCTGTGATTGGTTTTCGAGGAAAACTAGATTCCAGCGCAGCATAAGGGTGTCATGGCTGCCAGGTCCCTGTAGGTCTGCACTGTAAATCCACACATTAATCAGAGCCGGCAGGGAGAGATCAAAGGAGCCTGTTCCATCTGTACTCAGAGCAGCACTTTGATGTGTGCGTGAGAGGGGATGGGGGTGTGTGTGTGTCTGTGTGTGTGTGTGTGTGTGTGTGTGTGTGTGTGGGGGGGGGGGGGGGGGGGGGGGTGTATGAGAAAGGGGGAGAGTGGGGTTGAAAATTAGGATATGAGAGACAGCCTAGAGAAAAGAAACCTTCGTTGTGGATGCTGCTGGGTCCGGATATAAAACATATTAGCAATAATCAAGATTTGGTGTCACTTTGAATATCAACACCAGTTAACACTAAAATATTGTGCACTGTTCTCACAAATTGCTCTCATTCCACTGCATCTAACGGACTACACAGCAAAATCAACACGTAACAGTGACAGTGTAAGGTTGATACAGCATATTTACAAAATGGGTGCGTGCAAAAATGCATCTGCATGCATGTATTTATACACACATTTGTGCACACATGCATTGTTCCTGTCAAATATATCACTGCCACCATGTCCTCAGCAATAGAAAACACTTTTCTGCCCCATGGTGGTCCTCTTCTGTCACTGCAATATAAACTCTCAACATTTTGGTATGCCACCATTGTATGGCACCTGAGCCTGCAGTTGCCATGGCGACACAGAGCTGCAGCACAGGCTTTAAAAGCATCATGTATTATTAGTTGGTGTGTTGACACTTTTGCGTTTCTTCCATTCTCTGTGAACCAGAAGCTTTTAGTGCTCAGTCCCCCCTGGAAGAAGGTGACGACAGTGTGTAGTGCCGCCAGTTGAACACTAGGGGATGTGGTCACAATGGACTGGAGAGGAGAAATTGTACCTAATTGCCTGAACTGGACACTTTTTTAAACTGTAGATCAATAGTTGACTGAGCTTGTTAATGATTCAGTGTTCTTTTTCAAACAGACTCCCTGACACAACGCTTTTCTTTTGTCTGCAATACATTTACAGAAAGCTTTTCCTATCGTGCCATAGTTAGATTAACATGATAATTGCATACAATCAAGATATCCACTCGATAGAATGAACATGAACTAAATGACCAAAAATGTCCTCAGGTAATACTAATTTGTTTTATTGACTGATATACAAAGAGTGTGTTCTCCATTCTGCATTTGAAGCAGGTCTATTTTATTTGTCAACTCATGGGCTTTTCTGCCATCTGCTGGCCAAAGTATTGTACATTATCCTGTGGGTGTTGGAGAGAAAATCATCACATGATAAAAAGAACTTTTTGCTGCAGTGCTCTCATGGATGAATTACTGAACGGGTCTACTAGGCACAGGCCCAGGGGCCCAAAGTGTCAGGACCGCCCTGGCCTTCACCTTCAAAATGTCACTCAAAAAGACATGTACCAAAAGACTTAAAATGACCACAAAGAGACATTAAATTGCTAAAAAGAGACAAAAAAAAAACTACAAAGAGATCAAAACAACTACAAAGAGAAACAAAGAGACTCAGAACAACTATAAAATGTGCAACGCAACCCCAGAAGAGACACGAATAGATCACAAAGAGACACAAAACCACAGAGAGATGTGACAAGACGACAACAAAAAGAGGCTAAACAAATATTAAGTCTGTGTGTCTTGCTCCCCTGTAGGAGAGGTGGGGCTTCTTGCATATCTGTGCCAAGGGGCCCATTGTCTCATCATACGCCCATGAGTACTCTCTATTGTTTGAAACTTTGAAGCATGTTTTACTTTTGACAGACACGTACAAAAGCAATGACTTGATACAATAGTTCAGATCTAATAAGGATTCTCCTCTAATCTAAGGTCAAAATGGCCCGTCATTAGTGTAGCAGGGGTATTGTAAAATGTTCGATGTTACTTGTCGATGTCAAAGGTCAGACGTTGTGTATTGTTTTTTTTTTTTTTTAAAAAAGCTTCCTTTTGTGCAGCAGCACCTGCGTTGTGTTGTTTTCTACTCGTTTGGGATAATAGGCCCTTTTACTGAAGATATTTCGCAGCAACGCACAGGTGTAAATGATCAAATGAATGATGGCTCAATTCCATTTAGCTGCTTCAGTTTCAGAGTCCTGGTATTGTGCGCGCTGGCTCACTGTCACGCTGTTGTGGCTCCCTGGCACACTTGAATAGAGCAGAGCCATCGTTAATGTTATTAGCAACACCTGTGCATTTCCTACTATGACAAATCAAAGCATCTGCTGGGAAAAAGGCCAATTTTCTTTTTTAAAGAGTGAACTGTAATTACTAACAGACCGAAATACATTTGCGTTTCAATATCAAAAAGTAAATACACTTCACATGCTTTTGATTTATGTTTCCGAGGTATGCTTTAGTGAGACGGCTTTTAATCATGTTGAAGATGATTTCTTTCTTAATCACTACATTTGAGTGTTTTCTGGTTTTACGTCTGTTTTCTGTCTAATTCACTAGACTAGACTATTTTCAATCAATCAACCAATCACGCACAAGGAAGCACTGATGAACACACACAACCACGCAAAATGCCTTACACATATGTATGTATTACGTATTAATAATTATGATCAATTATACCAATCCATTCATTTCTGTGTAAATCAGGTCAGGATGTCATGTAAGGGGCCGAAGACTAAGCCCACACATGTGGCCCTTGTGGTGCCTCTGACTGTTCAACAATTCAGACAACGACTACTTTAAATCCCGATTACGGCTAAACAATTAAGTCACTAGGAGTTAAATACCAATTAATAGGATGTGTCGGTTTAAATGAAAGTCTGGTAATCATCATTTTATTTGTGGGTTTTCGAGGCAATATGAGTTGCATTAGTGTACATGTAATGTGAAAAAGAGAAAAGGCTCGGAAATAATAACACAATTTGCATACGTGATAATAATTACACTAGCAAAAAACATCAGCGGTCTATTGCCACAGACATGTAATATGCTCTGCTTGACACAAAAAAAAGTTTAATGAGCGTGTTAATAAGTCAAGTTTCCACATATTGGACCATGATTGACATCCAAAGAAATTGTGATGTCTTCAAATTTTGATTTAATTTGAGCACAATAGCTTTTCTAATTGAACAAATGAATCAATTAACAATAAGAAAAAACACATGCACTGTATATCTAATGGAGGGGGATTACAGATGACCTCAAAAAGGATCATCAAGTGGAACAAAATGTTCAACTTAAAGACACCGTTAACTGCAGTTTTTTTTTTAAATTTTTTACGTCAGATCCACAAGGTGGCACCATCACCTCAACAATTTCCCCAAGAATATTGCATACAACCTGCAGAAAACCATATGTAAAGCCAGGCTGTAGATTGTAATAGTTGATCACACATGAAACCTCAATAGATAAGATAAAACCTAATTGTTCGTTCCCACAAAAATGTGTCCTGCATAACCTGCTCCAAACAATAAACAGAATAACATAAAAAACATCTGTCGGACCACCGTCCAGCAATCATCCAAAAGAAAACCATAGTGTAATGCTCCGTACTGGACACTGAGTGGCAGCCTTACCTTCTCTATTAAGTTTTATACTTAGGACACCTGTTTCTTAGCCTCAATAGACCTTTTACTTGCTATCATTTTACCTCTGTGCTATGTCTGATATGGATTCTCATCAAATCATTTGACTAACCATAGGCCTATAATATTGCTATAGGATTTTGCTCTGTGTACCTTTTTATTAACACTTTTTAACGCCTGTGGCATCACCATTTTGCTGGTGCAAAAGCCTGTAGGTAACTTATACAATATTGTCTTGAAATGAATTACTAGCAGCTTATAGCGTTCATGAGACATGACTCATTGAACACACAGACACCATTGAAGCTATCTGTCTTTCACTGATTACTGACCGGCCAGGGTGAGATGCTCCATTGCCTGCAGAGGTGACTCTGCCAGCGTGCAAGGTGAATGCACCTCCTCTAGAATAAGCGCATTGATGTCTCCAGAGCACTCTGCAAAACTAAAGCCTAACACCCAAGATGTATGTAACTCCCATCTCGTCTCTCCATGACTGTTGTGTGTGCATGCACAGATCCGCAGCAAATATGTATCTGTTTTAGAAAGAACACAACCTGGAGGTCAAACGCTCAAACCCCACAACATCCTTACTTCCTGCCAGTGTCCTGCTCCTCCACTTGATCCTCACTGTGTGTTTCTGATGTAGACAGACATCTCCTTCAGACAGGTGAGTACTTTATATCCACCTAGCTGTCTCATAATGCCACACAAAGTGTTGCACTGAGCTCATGTTCCTTGTGAGCTTTGCATTGTGTAGCAAAAATAACGATTAGGTACCCCCCCCCCCCCCCCCTTTAAGTTTATTAAAATGCCTCGCGAACAAGACAGGCTTAAATGGGTTATATTATAATAGTGGACAATACAGTGTGGCTGGGTAGCGTGTCAGTTTGCGTTGCAATTATCACATTAGGATTGAAATTGGGAGTAGACTCGCGCTCTTCCCGAGTTAATTAAAACGCCCCCCTGATTGGACGGGCGGCTAATCCCGGCGGGCCTCGTGCTCCTACTAACTTGCGAGCAGGGCAGAGCGCGAGTCACAATCTGCCCAAGGCGAGGGAGGGCACGAAAGACGCGCGAGAGGAAACCGACCGTACGAGGGGGACACGAGCGCTCCGATCTCACCGAGCACAATTAGAGAAGTGTTGTTGAACGTGGGCTATGCGCGCAGCAAGGGGGGAGCGCAGTGTACAGAGGAGGTGAATGCTTGTAGAGGCTCAGCTTCAGATTCACAGCCTCCTTCTTGAAGAGTCAGTGCACTGACAGAGGAAAGGAGTGAGGGAAGAGAGGAACTCCTAGAAAACAGCAACTCTTGGAGAGAACTACGTGAGTACAGCGTGCAGTTTTCAAAACAAAAGATAGGACAGAGAAACACGCGGAAGAGTAGACTTTTCCTGGTCAGAATCTGCTCTGGAAGAGAAAAATGAATGTCAGCGAAGAGAATCTGCTCAAGTCCATCAGCAACGACGCGCTTCTCGACCTGACGCAGCGCTACGGCCAATCAGCCTTCGGGTTCGGCCCCAGCCACGGCGCGGGAAGTCCCGGCCGGTTCCCACTCACACCGGCCACCGATTTCCTTTCCGGGCAGACCGCGAAGTCCAACGAGAGCGGCGGGGAGCACACGAGCGACGACGATGACGGCTTCGACTCATTGGAGTCCCGGAAGAGAGGCTCGCCATTTGGGGACGACAAGCCCGGGGGGCCCCTAGCCAAAAAGTCCAAGGAGCAGCGATCCCTGCGGCTCAGCATCAACGCCCGAGAGAGGAGGAGGATGCACGACCTGAACGACGCACTGGACGGCCTGCGCGCTGTTATCCCCTACGCCCACAGCCCCTCGGTGAGAAAACTCTCCAAAATAGCCACTCTCCTCCTGGCCAAGAACTATATCCTCATGCAGGCTCAGGCTCTGGAGGAGATGAGGCGGCTGGTGGCGTATCTGAACCAGGGACAGACCATAACTTCACCTATCCCCACCGCCCTGGCGCCCTTTGGACAGGCTGCTGCTGTCTACCCATTCTCGGGCTCTGCACTCGCCACCTGTGCCGAAAAGTGCACCACTTATTCCGGGACACCGTCGAGTCTCTTCAAACACTGTAACGACAAGCCTTGATTTGGTTTAATTCTCTTTCCTGAACTTTTACCTTTACTGCACCCATGTCGGTCTCTCTCCCACTCTAGTTATTTTTTAAATAATTATGTGGAAAATTGAACAAGTTTAGTCTAATGCATAATCTTAAAATATGGTTAAGTAATTATACTGCAATGTTTCATTCAGATTTAACAAACGCTACATAGAAAATAAACAGTTTGGGCCTTCTTGAATATGAAGTCACTTTTGTCGCTCGTCCTTTACAGACACTACTGGCCATGTCCAAATTATGAGTTTGGATACATTTTAGGAGGATTAAGTTATCAGCTCTTATTTGTAATCTATGCAACATTCAACAACAACATGAAAAGTAGAAATGCCAAGAAATGCGACCTAATCTCGACCTTTAGATTTAATACAGCAATTATGAAAGGACTTCCCTCGTACTGGTGATATGTGGAGGAACAAATGTGATGTTTGCTGATATATTTTCTGAAACGATGTGTTGACAAGTTTGTTTATTTTTTAAGTTATTGCACATCTCACATGATTGTACAACTGTGGAAAATCAATTGCTCCAAGCCCGGCTATACTAATGTTTATATAACTACGGCCTATACATTGAAGAAGCGTTTTTGGTTGTGTTGCAACATGGATTTCATATATTGTTTATATGTCTTTATAATTAAAACACATATCTATGCTTGGACCCGGTTTGCTTCATTTCAACAACCATTTCACAGCTTCTCTCACATTAATAGAACATTTAATAACGTATATACACTTAAATGACAGCTTCAAATGCCAGTCACAATTGCATACGACATGCAGTTTATCAATGTACCTTAGACTATATAAATGTGTTATTTCAGAAATGTGTTTTTGGCTTATAATTATTTTGTGGACATTATGTCATAAGACCCTTTGAAAACGAATCCACTTTTAACGTAGAACGTAAAAAGGCTGTGATTTATAAAAAAAAGAAGCAAAAACATGAAAATTAACCGTATTTTGGAGCCGTGGACGAATACTAAAAAAAAAAAAAAAAAAAAATCTGAAAATCAAACACTCGCCTCACGCTGCTTAAATGATTTCCACTTCTCACCTTCTGAGTGGCACTCCTAAAATGAGTTGGCAACTTTCTGTTCTTGCATGAGAAGCCTCTGACACGAGGAGCTGGATCTAAACGAGCTCAGAGGGGCTGGTGGGGCCCGTTTGGCACGCAGCAGGGTCGGTGGCGCTGAGGGGAAGGGCGCAAGAGCCGCCCGGGGCACCCAGGACCTGTCTCTGGGTATTTGGGTGATTGCAGGCTTCCTTGGCGGGCTCTTATACTCTGGACAGCTATTAACACGATTTCAGCTCCTGTCTCCCTGCTCGAGCTAATTCAGTGAACGTTACAGGGACAGTTTTCTTTTGCAGGTTTTGACTTGTGAGTGGATGAATTTAGAATATAAGTGGCCATAGTGCAGTGGTATTTATATTCCTGAAAACATATCTGTGTGTGTTTTCGTTGTCTTTGATTGTCTTTATTAGGGTGAAGGAAGTCACCTTTACCTGGAAACAGATACTTTATTGGTCTATTTGTACATATTTTGGTAGTCTAGGCTGATGATGGTGCTATATTGTTGCTCTTTTTGGAATAATCATATTTAAATTCAGGACTTTCTTAGTGTAAATAAAAACACCTGGCTTGATATCAGTAAGAGTTGCTTACAGTGTTTTTGTAGCCTGAAAATTAACACCGAAGATGGGGAAATTATGTTCCAATATAATGCACACGGTACTGACTTACATTGTGCTGCTATTACATTGAGTTGTCAAACCAGTAAATTCCTTTTTCGCCCCATCACACCCAGTCCACAAAGTTTTGTAATTAACAGCATCCATCTTTTATAATCATATTTAACGTGCTAAACCAAAAGAAATCCTTACTTTTATTCCCATTGGGGCTTTTCCTTTATTAACATACACTCATGTATTTGTGCTTGTTCTACACAAACTAAGCCATGCTGTTTAGAATACATGAGACCAGACGCGTAGATCAGGCCAGCCTATTTATGCTAGTCAGAGAGTGACTAAGTAATCCACCCCAGTCTCTCTCTTACAATTTAGCTGCATGTCACAACAACAGGCCACCCATGGCATCTTAAATTGGCCCTCTGATGACACATGTCTTGTCTAAGGCCCCACGAGACAGTCAGGGCAGCGGGGATGAAATGTGACAAATGCTGCTGATGATGTGAGGGCTCGGGCCCTGCGCTCCATCAGTCTCCGTACAGCCTAATTGCCATAAATGAGATGGTTGCCTTTTTGCACGGACGGTTGGGTGGTCACTTTCCCTCCCTTTAGGCCTCTAATGTCGAGCTGCTGAAATATATGTTTTATTGTGTCACCTTATTATCTTAATGGCCATCCGAGTGCATGGTGGCACTGTGTCATTTGGCATGTAGGCTGAATCTATACATTAAGACAGATTTGTGATTGTGCTGGTCACATGTTAGTGTTTCCTGACCCTTTAGCCGACCAATCATCTTCATCTTTCCCTGTAATGAGATAATTATGTAGTTGAGGCATGTGTAAGCTACATTTTCTTTGTGTATCTTGCCTTTTTCCGAGATAAACGCCTGCAGAGTATTAAAACAATATCACTAAATATGTGATAAAGCCTATAGTCCCTGGTGTGTTTATGTTACTCCCTGTGTGTTACACATATGCTCATTTGATTTGACGGCAGAGAGATACTTTCTCACTTGAATTCTGTTTTTTTCTTAATGAATACGCAATTTATATGTCTTATCACATTTGCATTCTATTACAACAGCAGATAAATATAATTCGGTCTTTAGATAAATGAAACTGGTCAGAAACTCAATTAATTGTGTTTATTTCCGAGCGCACATATAACAGAGAGACTAAAACAAACATACAAGAGGATGCTTTTAGCTATACAATTAGAATTGTACAAACACATACATTTTTGGATGCAACAAAGCAAACAGATCAATGCCTCAGTATGCCCTGGGCATGCCCGAGCAGAAAGTCTGCCATGTGTGTCAAGATGTAAAAAACAAAAACACAAAGTGAGCCTGTCTGAAACACTTAAAAAACGCTGCAGTATTTCAACGTCTTGGAAATTATGATTCAAAAGGACACAATACAATTTACAGTGAAAGACAATTATACACGGATAAAAACTATTTAATGAAAATATCTCAGTGGCATCAAATGAAGCTGTTGAACCGAGACACATTTTGACCTGCACCACAACAAAACACATTTACAACCAGGTGGAGCATTGCAGAGGAACATCATTTCACGTATAATTATAATGTCATGTTCCATTTGTTCCAGGTTTTATAAAACGTCAAATAATCCATGTAGTTCAAACTGTTTACCCCCCTGTTCAGCATTTAAATACACTTCAGATGTTTATTAAATGGTTTCTAACGCACTTTAATGTTGTTATGAGCAGATACAAGGACATTTATGAGACTGATTACAGTATTTGTGAACAATTACAACTTCTCCTACAAGGACATATTTTACATTACTACAACTGCGTTTCACTATATTGCCTTTCGTTATCTTTTATACACATGCCCACAGGAGGAGTCATAGTTGTTGACAAATAAAATAATGAACACTTTAGTTACAATATAGCGTGTGATCAACCATTTATATAATGTTTATATAATGCTTATAAAGGCTAAACCGGAAGGTTGGAGTGTTACTATAGTAGTAGTACAATATTCATTCTATAATCAAATACAGACTAAATAGGATAGAATAAAAATAAATGAGATATAGTAAGACAACAAAGAACATCTTGCTGCTTATTCTTACCTATTGTCTGTTGTTGACAGTGTCTTTATGCAGACAAACACCCAGTACTACAGTCACTCTCACGACAGCCCAGTGTGGTGCAGGAGTACGGACAGACTGTGTGATGTCTGTAAACATTTGTGTTTGCTCTCAGTGGGATAGAAAGGGAGTGATTTCATTAGCATGGCTCGGAGCTTTGAGGTATGTTTGTGTGGTTTTCTCCAACCCGATGGTATAGTACTAAAACCATATGCCCTTAAGTGCGTACCTCTGCCTAATGCATCTGACAGCGCTGTTTTCTCTAATTAAGTTCTCTCTATGTGCAAGCTCATGTGTCTGATGCACATTGTAGCACTTCATCTCGCACACACAGCCCTGCACACAGACTGTACTTACAACAGGGGCCTTGAAGGAAAATGAACATCCTTCAGCTCTGATTATGCTTACAGTGGGGGATAAAGGGGCTTTATAAAACATTAGATTTTTTTTTTTTTCTTTTTAAATAAAAATTTGCTCACATAAGCATAGTTGTGGCTTTATAGGCCAAATGACATAGAAGATTTGGTTGATTCGGGCAGGTTCATGACGGAGGGAAGGGGTGAGGAGATGAGAGAAACAATAGGGCTAAACAAGTGAGCGTGTGCATGTGGGGTGGTAGAAAGAGAGTGGAGGACGTGGCGGAAAAGATGGTGGCTCAGTGTTTTTGTGCCGGCGGTGGCACTGTAAGGACCCCCCACCCACCCATCACCCAATGACCCCCCAACTTCTCTGCTCCACTATGACATCACACTCTGTCGTCCCTCGCAGCCCCGCCTTGTCGGAAGCGATGAGCGGGTGAGTCAGTTGGTTCCGAGGAGCCATGTGATTCGGGGCGACGTTGCTGCAAGTGCAGCGGGATGGGTCGGGGCCCTTCATTTCGTTAATCAGACGTCTAAAGGGGGGGTGGAGAGGAGGATGTCTGTTTGTATGTGTCTGCGTGTTTGTGCATTGTGTGTGTGTGTGTGTGTGTGTGCCTGTGTTTTGTGTTCATATGGCCGCAAACCCTCGAAACATGGCACTCAGGCAAAGCGTTTTGCCTATCGCCACAAGGCACCTGACACCACGCATGGTAGACCCAGACTGTGTGGCAGGGGCCAAATAGAGCCTGGTGGGAGGGAGCGAAGATGGAGGAGGGTTGTTGAATATGATGTCCTATTCAGGGCCGCGGTGGCTCATCATCTCTCGTAGGTGATCTTTGTGAGAGTGGAGAGAGATCTCATGGTGTCCCAGTTTTGTTGCAAGACTTCCCTTCCACTTTGTTAAAGCCTTCCTCTTTTCTCCTGCTAACATGCCTGCATGTTTCTCCTCCCTCCCCCCTTTCCATCACTCTCATTCTTTTCCCTTATAGCTTGTTGTCTTGACAGAGGATACGAGCTGACAATCGGGGGCACACGTTACTGTAGCACCGGCTAATCTCTGTAATGGCCCCCACAGATAGAGGACTGGTGGTGAGCAAACACTCACACACACACCTCAACTAGCTGGACAAATGTACATGCAAAGCCCTGGGGTCAACAATCCTCTCTGTGTTCAGCCTTTTGTACACACCATAACCTCTTCACTCACATAGACTACTGTCTGTATCTGTTTCTCCCTCGCTGTCCCTCTCGTACACACACACACACACACACACACACACACACACACACACACACACA
>CALSCE010009645.1:2874166-2899951 GCA_943593645.1 Bovichtus variegatus | reverse complement strand
ACACACACACACACACACACACACACACACACACACACACACACACAGCCCAGCACCCCTCTCCCTGTTCAGTACCAGCTGAGGAGCACCACGGTTTTGTGGGGAGCAGGGGGAGCTCGTTATCCTCATTAATTAATGACAAAAGCGATGTAATTGGCCATCCATAATCCTCCATGCGGAGAAGGTGTGACAGGCAGGGCCGGGACCGTCCTCTCTACAGCAAGTGCAACTCATAAACACACACAGAGAAAATGAAGACACATTTCGTCCTGTTTGTGTGTGTGTGTGTGTGTGTGTGTGTGTGTGAGTGTGTGTGTGTGTGTGTGAGTGTGTGTGTGTGTGTGTGTGTGTGTGTGTGCGACTAATGATGCACTTGAATAGAGAGACTGGCTTGTAATTACAAAGTGATGCTAAAGGTCTTAACAGAAGGGAAGTTTAAAACTGTATATTTCCATCGCTTCAGTCTTGAATTTGCACAAATGAAGAATAGTTCAAAGTATATCACTTGATTTTCTAATTTTCATTATGTTGTGGCATTTGAGATCCCGGTTTGCAACATGCTGTACCCCCCCCCTCTGAATGAAACGACAAGATTAATGGCACTTCCTGTCGGCGACGATCTTGCGCTAGCCTAATTAAAACCATTGGAACATGCACGTGGCCAAGGATCAGTGGCTTTTAATGAGGAGCTTGTAGGCAGATTTGGGCCTCATTTTCTGCTTAATAAGGCCGGTTTAAAAAGTAATTTTGGAGGGATGTGACTCCTTTAAACCTGCTCATTATCAATGATAGCGCTTCACTTAAGTACTTCAGGAAACGCTGTGTTTAATTAATATTGTGTCGCGCACGTGGATTAGCTGACAGGCTGGAATGGTGGAGTGCAAGCAAGTGAGCAAGGGAGCTAAAATTGATGAAGAACTTTCAAGGGCACTGATTTCATTAAGCAGCTTCATTACAGCCCAAATAACTCTTCATGTCATTTCAATGCTTCAGTCGCTCTCACCACACACACACACACACACACACACACACACACACACACACACACACAGAGAGATGCTTCAGGCAATGACATCTATTCTCTACCTGACAACATCTTTTTGTATTCTTTCCTTGTGTGTAATGCGGACATCCAATATTTGCAACGCTTTGTTTTCCCATTGTATGAATTGTGTTTTCTCTTTATGATTTCCTTCTCATTTCAAAGCTTTTATCTTTGAGAGCTCATAAACAGAGCTTTTAAGGTCAAGCAGTTTAAGGGCTTGAGAGCGCTACAGCAACTTTCACTGGGCACTGGGGCCACAAAGGCTCTTATGGCCTCTTCATCCCATTGTGATAATCTTCTTAGCCCCCTGACTCCACTGTTCAATATGTATAGAGCTGGAAAGAGCTGGACTTTGGGGCTTTAAGTGTCCTGCAGTTCAGTTTCTGGGATTTTTTCTCTCTCTAGGACCAATTACCACACACAAACAGTCTGAGCACTTTGCTCTATGACATGAGGCTCCTTTGTTGCACTGTGACGAGGCTTAGTGTACCTCAGTCAATCAAGTTCTCAGCCACCCTGCAGGTGATTATTTACAATCCATTTACTTTGCCTTTGCTGGACAAAACTGTTTTTCTTATGACAATGTTGGAAAATGTGCTCAGAAGGTTTTTCTTTTCTTTTCTTTTCTTTAGCTTAAAATGCAACTATATGAGTTACTTTAGTAGGCAAACAAGGCGAGAGCCTTTATGTGTCTTCATTTTACTTGTCAATCAACTAGAGAACAAAACACACAATAACGTCTCAAGAATAAGATAGAAATTATATAGAAAACAAAGTAAATTAAAGGCACAATATGTTCGGAAACACAATATTCAAAACCAACCCCAGATTCACTCTCGTTTTGGAATGAGCTTTGTTCGCTTGGCGTCATCAGATGGACCGTACCCTGCCAGCTTCCTAATGCCATGTCCATGTAAAGTCCGAATGAACCGATGTGTAAGTAGAGCCCCTCATTGACCGGTGCATTCACAGCAAGCGAGTGGGCGTGTTAAAGACGTTCCTATCCCGGCTGGTGTGAAACTGTAAGAAAACAAACATCCGAGGGTGGAGAAGAATGGTCATTTACACGAAAATATCTCACTGGATAGACAACGTCATTCTGGTGTAAAGCGATGTCGCCAAAATCATCAGACAAATTTATGCAACCGCAAGAGACTCTGTTTGTTTTGACCAAATTACAAGCCGGCTAAGAAACCGCTCTACGCAGGTTCCACCCCTCACCTAAGAGTATTTCCAGTGTGTGAGAAGTGAGAAGGCGTCTGACACGGACAATCTTCTGTTGTGTGCTACATGTGTGAAAATGAAACTCAGGATGTTGTGCAAACCTGATTCTCCGGACAATATCCGAAGTTCATATGAGAAAACGACTATTGTCTGCATGAAAAGAAAAATCCCATATACAATCTCATTTCAAGTAGACTACATTTTTACATAAAAGATGTTCCGTCAAACCAGCCTGCTCTCCTAAAAAATAAGCAATTAGCAATTACATTTTGAGGGAAACATATTTTGTCCCGGATAGATATTTGTTTTTGACTTATCACAAATACCTAAGAGACTATGAGACCACTGTTCGTGTCCCCTGTGAAACCAAAATTCTATGGTAACCTTTTTTTTAATTTAGCTCCGTAACTTCAATCACGTTACAAACACACTTATTTTAAGCTAAACCATGAACTTTTTTTTTTAGAGGTTTTGTTGCGTTTTTGCAAACAAAAAACTGCGACTGTAATCCGGGTGAAAATGCGCTTCCCTCAAAATGTAATTCAGAATGTAGATTAGTTGTATGGGAATGTCATTTTGTAGGAGACATGTTTCTCAAACTATTCCTTTACTCTCTCATTATTTACTGCTTTCTCTTAATTAACCCCCTGTCCTGCACAATTTGCAAATTACTTTTTTTGTATCAGCTGTGGGACAAAGGGAAAGGAAAGAGTAGCTTCCAGTTTGTTAATAATTCCATCTGGAAGACAGAGGAGGGAGAGCGGGTAAAATACAGAGAAAACAAGGCGTTATACATTTTGGGGAAGAGATAAATTGGGAGAGGGATATGCTCACTCTAATCTCCACAATGGGGACCTGGTTACATTATTTTTGGCATGTCTTGTTGATAGTATTCACACTGTACAACATCCTATCAGGTAATATCACAGTCTTTGAAGGATAAGCAGGAATAAGAGGGGTTTTATTCTGTTTTGTGGAAGGGGATAATTCCTTTGAAATACTCAACATTTTCATACTAATATAGAAATGGATTTGAGCTTTTTTTGAGGTTTCTTCAGGACACTGTGATGGAAGCAGAGAGTGGATGATTTTAGTGATTGAAAGAGAGAGACTGAATCAAATAGAAACAGACGCTGCATTGTGGACAGAGGGGGATGTCAGCAGAAATGTTATTAAATGAAGCCATCTCTCTCCTTCTCACTCAGGAAGAAAGAGTGACTTTTAAGGCTTTTGATTTTTGTCACCTTCTCTTTACATAGCGTTACAGGCTAAATGAAGGAGTTAGCATCAGGCTGCTAATGCTAGTACCACAGTGGTTAATACACAGGCTCTAGATAAGCCACAGCTTCACTACCTTGTTGTTCCTTTTTCATAGAATGCAAATAAGAGGATAATAACGCCGGATATGATTCTCCTATTGTTTTTGGTCCCGAGTCAAACAACAGAAAAACACCTCTTGTTTGTTTCAGCGGTGTCCTCAGCTGATTTTGTTTTTGCTAATATCTGGAAAGAGATGAACTCGTATGTGAGACACACCAAACGCTGCAATGAAAACATCACCTTGTTAAAAGACAATATTGTTCTCAACTAATGAATCAATTAACTTATCTAACTACCAGGCTACTGTATATAAATCATTCATTATTAATGCTCTGCTAACCTTCCAGTGTTATCTCAGTGGTCCAATAGACATCCCCCAAGTCCCCTGTCTCAAGGTTGATCTGCACAGAGGATGGACAAGAGACAGCTGCCCATCAGTCTCCTGCCTCTGCAGTCCATTAGAGCACGGCCTGTGTTTGTGTCTATGTGTTTGTCATTTACAGGTTTAATTAGACACTGCTGTTAATGGCAGAGATGACTTTGGGGCGATGGATGAATGACACTCTGAGGCAGCAGGGCTACAATATGTTTCAGCAAGAGTTGAGGAGGGGAGGCAAAGAGAGGAAACTACAACAGAGGAGTGGAGATAAAGCACAGGGGAAGAGTGAAGGGTGAAGGGAGGGTCATATTGATATTATTTATGAATGGGTGGTTCTGTGTGTTTGAAAATGTGTATATATGTGTGTGTTTGTGGGTGAGTGTGTGTGTGTTTGTTAATGGAGCCCCATACTGTAACTCTGCTGGTCCAGGTCACCTGCCGTTCCCTCTGTTGTGCTAAGGATTATCCCAGGAAGTGAATTGGAGCAACAGTAATGTGAAGCGTGCCCCTTACTATAAGCCCGCCCAGGAGTCTCTCTCTCACACACACACACACACACACACACAAACTGATACGTACTCTAAACGTGCATAAATGATCAAAGGGACATTAATTGTGACTTTGCATGTTATGTGTTTTTTGCATGTTGGTTTTGGGCTGTGAATTACTAAATCACACATCGTTACATGCACTAACTGCAGTACTGCTGACCAAACTTCAAAGACCACATCAATAGTTAGTAGCCTCATGGAAAATCTCTTTGAAGAGACCATAGACAGAGAACGCTGAACAAGACATTTTTTAGGGCACTTTCAGCAGCCATCATTTAGTGTGTTTAAATCAAACTCTGCAGCGGTTCATTTGGACAGTTGTGAACACAGTAATTATACTCTGCTGTTCCAGAACGCTTGCGGGAGGTGGTCTCGGACCTCTCCAAAAGAAACCTAGTGCCGTTCGATTGCAGTTAGAACGTAATATGAAACAAATCTGACCCGATTGCATGATGTGAGCCAAAATGCAGGGATTATGGGATGCCTGTGCGGGCATTTGTTGAGATGGACAGAGGTTAACGCGAGTGGGAGAGGACTGACTTGAACCTGAGTCCAATGTTTGCTTGACATCTGGGCCGAAGAGAACATACAGAATATGCTAAATAAAGTCAACAAAAATAATTATGTTTACAAAGTCTTTAGAAATAAACTGGAGGGATTCTGCTTTAAGTTGCTCGGTTGGTGTTTTCTCGTGGATTTACTTGTTTACATTTTCCACCACCAAATTTCTGACCAATAAGATGGACTTCTGTAAATACATTTCCAGGCCTGCTCCTTAGCCACTCAGCAAATACATTTTTTTCTTTGGTCTGCATTAATTTGTGCACTGTGAAACCAAACCAAATATAAACTGAACTCTGATTCCGAATAGTCAAATGGACTATGTCTTGTGAAAGCGCCCTTGAGCGATTCAAATGTTAACTTACATGAAGTGAAAACACACTGTCAAAAGTTTCTAAAACAAAAACACGGAGAGCAACCGAACCAGGCAACTCCGCGTGGTAGAGACCTGTCAAGCATAAATTAGCCCTGCCCTCAAGCATACATTGCTTTATCTTCTATTTTACTCTAAATGGGACCATAATTAACACAATGGACATCATGCTGTATTGAAGAAGACTTGAAACTAGCGACTGAGACCATAAACTCATCAGGAACATGTTTGCTGAGGTAATAAATCAAGTGAGAAGTAGAGTCATTTTTTGCATAGACTTTTATAAAATCAGGCTTATTTTTGCAACCAGTGGAGTCGCCCCCTGCTGGCTATTAGAGATAATGCAAGTTTAGGGCACTTCCACATTGGCTTCACTTTTCAGATCCAGAGATTGCCGCTTGGCTTAAGATTCTTTGTTTTGTTTTTTAATCACATATTTACATTGTGTGGTCTTGATTTCCATTTTCTGGCAAATTTATTTTTATTACCTGGATTGTTTCTAGGCAACAAAGGTAACACCAGATTGTGTAATTTAAGTTTCAAATAATGCAAATTAATTTCATACTGTGAAATGAATGGAACCTATTGCATACTTGGAACAACAAGCAGTCAATTAGTCGATCAACAGAAAATTAATTAGCATCTTTTGATAATTGTCAAATGGTTATTTGTAATGTTGGTTTCAGCAAGCTTTGATTCTTCTCTTTGTCACGCATGCCAGTAAATTGAATATGTTTGTATTTTGGACTGTTTGTTCGACAAAACAAAACAACAATAAGACCCCTTGGGATACGGTAATTGTACCAGGCATTGTTCACTATTTTCTGAATAATCGTGAGAATAATTGCCATTTTAATCGATAATGAAAATAATCATTTGTCGCAGCCCTACTAAAGACTATGGTATGGAACATCGTATGCTGAAATGTAAAGTTTACGTGATTTGTATTTCATATTTTAAAACCAATTCTTCTGTGGCTTATTTGTTCACAATCACAATCCAAAATCCAGCCGCCCTTTTGTGTTGTTGTTTTGAATTTCACATGTGCCGTACAGGTGCTTCCGTGCAACACAATAAAAACATGTTTTTGTCAAAACACGCTGCTCATAAACAAATTAATTTATTACTTTTTTGAGAATGGAAATGCTTAATATTGCTAATCCAATCCCATGAATCGTAATCTTTCTTCTATTAATATTGCAAATAATAAAAACAGTGTTTCGTGATCCAAGCCAAGGAATTACACAGGACACATTTATATTATCCCCTTTTGCGCACACATACACACACACACACACACACACACACACACACACGCACGCACACGCACACACACACACACATGCACACACACACACACATACACACACAGACTTCTGATCTTCCTTATAAGGTGAACATGGGATTTCTGGTAATGTCCCGGCTCCATTTTCATTTTAATCACGGCAATGGGATCAGACAAGCTGGTGGGGCGGGCTTGGCCTAGCTTGGTTGATTGTTCTGATTGACTTTTCTTTGTCTGGCAGATATGTAATACAGCCTGCTTAAGAGGATTTAATAAGAGAAAGGAGGTTATTGTGTGATTTAATCATGTTCAGTGAGGTGAACCAACACTTGTCCATTTCCTGACAATGGCCTTCATTTCTCAGCAGAGAGTTTGTTGGAATTAAAACCATACTGCTGGTTTGCCAAAAAGCACTGTAGTGCCGTTTATCAAGGACATGTGTGCGCCATTTTTTTTGACTGCTCTGCAGTAATGGGTGATGTAATTTATACAGTGCATTCAGAAAGTATATTTCAGGAATTTTATTTAGTTTTATTAAAAAGAAAAAACTGGAATATCACATTGACGTATATATTCTTTTCAGAACCTCTGTTAAGACGCTTTAAATTTAGCTCAGGCGCCTCTCATTACTCTTGATTATCTTTGTGGTGTTTCTACGCCTTGATTGGAGCCCACCTGTCTATATAGGGTCTCGCTGCTTGCAATGCATCTCAATGCTACAATCCAGCTGTGCAGTGGAAGGTCCTGCCTGCGGACTTCAGCGACAGGATTGCGTCGAGGCACAGATCTGAGAATGTCCACCAAAACAATAATGTTTAACTGAAGAGCACGGCGGCCTCCATAACGCTTGGCCACAATGCGTGCATGCGTGCGTCCCTGAACTGCTGTGGTGTCCACACAGACGGCGTTTCTGCTGATGCGCTGCTACTGCCAGCCTTTTCTTTCTACATTTCATAATGGCCATCAATAATAGAATGTTTAATTTCATTTTATATATATGTATATATATATATATATATATATATCCATTCAATTAGGGAGCTTTGCAACACCGTCCTGCAAATATTTCAGAATAAAAGCCGTATTGATAAGTTAAGGCAAAACACTTGTCTATTGCCACTTTAAAATGGGTCATTAATATATACTTTAATTTTATGAAAAGGCCATATGATTTCCTAAACAGCTGGCCAATGTGGTGTGAGCAGATGTTAATCAAACAGGCCTAAATGCATTTGTGCGGTACTATTTTCAGCTTTTGTGTGCAAGTGAGTCTTTATGGCAGGAGGATGATGTACTTGTATGTGGGATTGAGAAAATAAACTAAAGAGCCCATGTTTTGTTAACATATTTTTTTTTTTATTTAACACTCAATGCATACATCTAAAAACTCTCCCCGGTTAGAACACAAGGCATAGAAATATGACTAAGAATGAAAACTAAATTTTTCTCAGTCCGGTCTTGATGGTTTGTGTTTGGGCCTCTGCACATACTGTACCACGTTTATCCTCTTGTGAGTCTTGTATCCACTCATGTCTCTTTCTTTCAGTGTCGTCTTAATGGTTTTCCACCATTATACTAGTAACCCATCCTTAACTTAAGCAGTTCCTTAAATAAAATGTTTCTATGGTGGACATTGACGGTCGTTGCAAATAATTCTTTAAGCAAGTATTTCTGTGGAACGATATATTTCACCCTCAACTCGTCAAATGACATTAGATTGTTGTGCAGGAGCCATGTTTATTGTAATGGGGGAATGGGTCACCCAGTGCAACGCTGTGGCTCATTGATGGCACTTTTAAAAGTTTATAACGATAATGTAGATTTTTGGCTACACAGGCAATACTTGTCAGTGGGATTAATTAATTGTTGGCTTTTTCGTGGCATTTGTTGAATCTAAAAATAGAATTTCATCAGACTTATCCTCAAAGGTTTTGCCACGACAGATGCACAAGTTGAAGAGAAAGTGTAGAGTTTAAAGGTTGGATGTGTGGATGGGTTATGTTTGTTATGGGGGGCGGGGGGACCTTTAACATTTTAAAATGAAACTGGATTTGAACAAAGATGGATTAGTTAGAAGAACATCCATAGACAGATAATACACCGATTATGGGTAAGCAAATGCATGAACTATGTCATGAACAATGGCCAAAAGGTAACATAGTCACTGACATTTGATTTTTGAGGTAAACTGAAAATGTATGTGTTTAAATGTCTACAGTGTTAACTGTTTTCATTTACAAAAGGGCAACCTACAATCTTACTGTACCAGCTTTGTACAACATAAAGTACGTAGATTTGTTATGCTTCGGTCGTTCGTCATATTCACATAAATGACATGTGGGCACGTAGGTAAAAGCGGTGCACTAAATATGTCCATAAGGGTTTCCTGATGTCTAACTGGTCTTGCCGTCTGCCACTGGGAGGATTAAGCAGGCTGAGGTGGTGGGGTGACCCCCTTCCCCTGATGTTCACTCTCCCTCTTATATTTTCACTCTCTGCTCGTCATTAACATCAGTAACAAAAATCATCTGAAGAAATCATCATCATGGCTACAGACGAAGAGAAGCAAACTTGTAATGTAATGCTGTGTGTGTGTGTGTGTGTGTGTGTGAGAGAGGGAGAGAGGGAGAGAGGAAGGGAGGGAGGGAGAGAGGGAGAGGGAGGGAAAGGGAGGGAGGGCGAGAGACGAGCATTAGCTTTGCTCAGTTTGTGGGTTTTCCTCCATCAGCAGCAGTATTATTTACATGAGTCCCAGCAGGGTGCCTGCTCCTGGTCCAACACTTCAGCTGGTTACTCGTTAGTATTTTTGACGTGACAGTTTAATCTAGATTCAGAGAGACAAGACACACAACATGCACGTTCCTACTCCTGCTACTAAATTACACAAGACATATCATAAATGTATCTTTTTACAATTTGACACAAAGAGTTACATGATTTCAGGAGACCGTACAGGGGTTTGGATTTAAGCTTTACAATATTAATATACATTTTTTAACAGTGCACCGTTAATGACTTAATCCTCTTACATACCCCCACCCCCCCACCCCCACCCATGCTCTAAAAAACAGGGTTTTGTGTGTGTGTGTGTGTGTCTGCGCGTGCGTGGACTGAATATCATGTGAGAATCTACTGTACGTGCGTGTGTCTAAAATGCCCTGACATGGTACCCCGCCCTAACACACCGTAGCCTCATGACCTCAGCTAACTTTACCCTTCAGCCCCTCCCTCCACCTCAGTCAGCCTCACATCATGAGCAGATCAAGATATATGTCTATGCACATGTACAGTATGGATTATGAACTAGAGGGGCATCTTTAAACTTTAAGATTTTTTATAATGTATTATTATAAATCACCCTTTTTCTGCAAAATTGTCAACATTGACACATTTTTCCTATATTTTTTTATTTCCCTTTTATTTGCTGTCAGACAACCACACGTCTTAGTTGTTTTTACACACATTAATTACTACTTCAGTCACTGCTACACTATTTCGTATGAATTCCTTTTGAATATTTCCAACCCCTCTTTTCTCGTGGCACTTTGGGCCTACTGACTGCACAGAGGCTTTGTGGCTGACTTGCTGGCTGGTTGAGTGTGACTGGTTGGCTTAGCGTCAGCTGTTGGCCCAGCCAGGCTCAGCTCAGATTGCTCCAGATTAGGAGATGGGGCACTCTGAGAGCAACTATGATCCATATTAAAGCTGCATAAAATGAAAATTGCAAAGATTTAGAGGCGGATCATAGGCCACAGAGAATTTAATCACAACCTGGCAGTGTGTGTTTGTGTGTGTGTGTGTGTGCGTGTAGGTGTGTGTGTGTGTGTGTTTGCGTGCGTGTGTGTGTGTGTGTGTGTATGCAACTCTGCATAATACAGAGCGCATAGTGACATGAGGATTATCGATGTAGGCTGTATTTACTTATCAACCCAGTGTTCAGAGATGTATCACAAATGTTTTATCAGTGCTGCGGCTCCTTTTCTGTCATGGCTACCCGAGAGAGTGATGATGCATTAAAACTGTGGAGGTTTTGTGGAGACAAATGTGATTTGTTCACAGACAAAAAAAAAAAAAAAAACGGACATGCATTTGTTCTGTGTTGGTGTGTGAGTGGGCGAGAGTGTGTTTATGTGTGAGCGCAGCCGGGGATGATACTGTTCCGGTGTCCTCAACACTTGTAATCCCCCCAAAGCTTTAAATACTGTTACTGTGTATTTAAAGGGTAGTCTCGTAATAGATAGCTGTACAAAGGTCCTACATTTTTTGGTTTTTGGTTGTAATATTTGAACTCTTTTTTTCGTTAACAAACTTAAAAAAAAAAAAATTGCCTACCTTTACCTTCAACACTATTAATTGGATTTTGCATAACTCAATACTAACTCTTTTTTCTGACAATTATACAGCATATGAGACTCGACTTGACAAATGACAAAGAATACAATGTATTTGAATTGGTGGAAAATAATCATTACTCAATTCAAATTTTAGGATACTTCAGTATATGATACTTTATACCTTGCTAATTGTCAAAAGAATTTTTCAGCACTGTATTAATTTGACAGCTGTGTTTACTTAGCAGTTTCATACGAACAGACAAAACATGCAATCAGTTTGTTAAATCTGATAGATGTAGATTAAATCATCAAATAGTACAAAAAGTGTGAATATAGAATATAGAATTGCCTTTACCTCGACCAGCTACAGCATCATAATTCTCTTTTGGCCTAAATAATTACAATCCAATTTTATAATGACAGGGGCCATTCTGCATAATGATTACTTTTACTTTAATACTTACAGTAAATCCATTTAACTGATATTATTTCTGCACTTTCACTTGAGTAAAATATTAATGCACTTTTTCTCAAGTAAAATATTGGAATTATTCTTCCTGCAATGTCCATGTGTAGCGTGTTGTTAAAAGAAATCTGAAAGAGGTATATATAGTTTAATTGTCAACTTCTTTTACACTATTGGCAATACAACCCTATTCCATCATAGTGCGCTGTGTTGTGTTGTGTTGTGTGTGTGTGAGTGTGTGTGTTAAGAGCGCGTGTGTTTGCAGCCATAGGCTACATGTGCTTGAGAAAGCTGACAGATATCCTGACTTGTGCCCTATTTGTGCTCACCTGTATCTGCATCGCTGCTACATCTAAACACATATGATGTTGCCTTCATGAATATCATGTCTCCCCCTCTTTTTCTCTCACTTTCATTGTCTCTTTCTCCAGTTTTGTGCAGCTTTTTGTTGCATGTCTCTCTTCTATTAGCTGCTTCCTCATCTCTTTCTTCCTCCCTCCCTTTTCTTCCATTCCATATTTCCAAAGCCCTCTCCAAGAGCACATTGTGTGTATGTGTGTGTGTGTCGGCATGATTGTCATACACACAAATGTGCACACACGCACATGCACAGAACGCGGACTTAGATGGAGCAGATGGTGACCGTATTCATTTTTTCCCCGACTAACATTAACCATTCATTATAGACAGCAGACTAAGCCAATCCCACATCCTCCCCCATGCAACATGTACACACACATCCACACATCCACACACATGTCCAATAATTTTGCCATCCGCCCATTGACAGTCCCAAAATCTTGCATGCCCCTCAGTCAGTGTTGATACTCTCTCCTTCCAGACGGTCCCAGCTCTGCTCTGACTCAATCTGTTGACATTTCTGATTCCGTCCCCATGACTCAAATTTCTCCTCCTTCACTTCAGCAACCCACAACAGGAATAAGGAGCATCTGACGCTTCCCTCTGCCTCATCTTCCATCCAATCCCTCAATTTATTTATTTTTTTTTGTCTTTGTTCCTTCCACTTTCACTGTCTGGCTTCCTCTGGCAACTTCCCCAAAAGTAAGAGACACAATCACTGTTTACTTCCTTTGTTTCTCTTTCCCACTGTGTCTCATTTACCTCCTCTCTTCATTTCTCTCTCTCTGTAATCAAATAGAAAAAAAAACTAAAACCTGTTAGGCAGTAAATCAGGTTTAATCTCTGGCTTGAAGAAAAGATGAACATTAATCCACATCTGTCCATACAACTGTTTACCGCTCATATTTCAGACCTCATTAGGCCCTGCTGTTAAGCTGCATGCTCACGGTTATACATGCATGCTGCAAGAGGAACAGCAGAAGACAGGGGCTGAGGGTAAAAAGTGTGTGTAAAAAAGTGTTTTTGTGTCAAAGTTTGTGCGCTCGCAGACATGCACGCTCACCTCCTTGGATGCCTACCCTGTAGTGAAAGCCATCCGAGGAGGTTTTGGCCCTCTGCCTCTCTTTGTTGTCTGAAGGGTGCAGAGGCAGAGAACTCTCACACACTTAAACTAATGAGAGTTTTAGATGCAGTCGGAGAGCAGTGTGAGTTAGTGTTCCTCAGCCACCCGCTGGACATCAATCGCCCTGCGGCATGAAGGCTTTACTCAGTTCCCCTTGCTAAACTGCACCCATCGCTGCCCTTTACACACACACACACACACACACACACACTCTTGCACAGACCGACATTCACAGACAGTCGAGGCATCCTGAGCAGTCTAAACTTTCTGTGATCTACACCAGAAAGAAATGTATCAAAATAGTCTACAGCAAGCTCGAGACAAAAGAGTTTATTATACAAGTATTATGCTTTTGCTGCTTACAAGAAGTAAATACAAAAACTTGAACAGCTGTAATAATTGCACAGTTTTTTTAAAAGGTACCCTGTGGCGTTTTTGACCACTTAGAGTGCTATGGAGCAATGTTTTTATAAGTGGATCTAAGTTTTGTTTGCATCTTGCACACGAGGGAACAACACAAACGTCACAATACACATTACTGCCACCGCTACTGTTCGACAGTTGGCGGCGGGACGCCAACAGCGAATGAAAGGCAGCGAATAAGAGCACTGCAAGCTAACAAACGTGAATGTATAGAAAGCATGATTTAAAATAATCAGAAAATCAGCTTTGAAAATGTTTTATGAGGAAGGAATTTCTTTTGTTAGGCCTCAAGGACAGCTTTGCTTTTTTGGGGGGTAATTACAGTAATACTTAACGTAAACACAACTTTGTTTGTTTACATGGACACCCCATAGAGCAGCTATAAAATAATTTTTTATCTACATCTTAATGCACCGTAATCCAAAACGTAACGTTTTCAGTGAGTTGTGGCGTCAATAGTGTGGAACATTGATGTATTGAATTGCATTATATTCTTTTTTGGCATAATAAAGGAAACACCATTCTCTTGCATTGTGTTTTATTGCATTAAGACCACAAACTACGGCCTTAAAAACTAAATAAAAATGTATCAGAGATACAGCCTCAGCAGTAATTTATCATTCTAATCTTCACGTTAATTGCACAGCTATATCTTATATTATGTCTAACACTATATATTATGCATATATTTTCCACCCCATATACAAAATAATGTTATTCCCACTGTATCACAGGCACAGTGGTAGCCTTACAGATTGGCTTTATTTAGTGGGATCCCAATAAACGGTCGATACTTCATTGCACTTTATTTAATAATACCCACACAAAGGCCATGAACTTTTACTGTAAGTGTTGACTAATGACTGAAATTCCTATTCATTCATTCATCAGTGGGGTTATGAGGGTTAAGATACCCCCCTTCATGTGTTTGCTACATATATCACAGGTGTGTCAACATGCATTTGACTGTGTCCTTATCTATTAATTTTGTCTGGCGTGTCTACATTTTTTTTTTTGTTGCTAAATACAACCCCTCCCCCAAAATGCAGTAAAGACAAAACGCATTAACACCACCCCTGTCTGTCCTTTTGTCTCCTCATCCAGCTCCTCTTCTGTCCGTCACCCCGCTGCCCTAAAACTGTCCTAAATGACTTAATCTACAGGACGACAGTACTCCAGAGAGGCTGGTGAGTGAGGGCGGTTTCTGTGTGCTGTAAGGGGATTGCTGTAATTACTGGGATCTGTGCACCGTATTTATCTTTTCAAGGGACGGGTGATCCTGCCATAAAAAGCCCAACATTTGGCAGTTAACTAATGCACACCATTAGATTGATTGTGCTGGATTTGTGTGTGTGTGCGTGTGTGTGTGTGTGCATGCATGCGTGCGTGTGTGTGTGTGTGTGTGTGTGTGTGTCCCATATTTCCCTACTGCTGTCATGCTCTGTGATGTGTGTTAAATAATGCTTGGTTGTTCTCTGTAATCCTGATTAAATGGGGGTTAATGTGTGTCTGTTATACTATTTCACAGACTCTCCAGCAGTGACCTTCTACGACTAAAGAGTTTGCATAAATGAACTGGTTTACGAGACATGATTAGACAGAGGGAGATGCAGTGAGACGAGGCAGAGGTACAAGGTTTAGGTGGCTTCAATGGGTCTGTCTATATTTGCTGTCTTGATGTCTCACTACGTGGGAACAAGAGAGACAGAACGACTGACAATTTGTTGCAAAATAAATACAAATCATTATCTGATATGCTCTTTTCTTAAACATAAACCTCAGCAGCTTTCAAAGTCTGACATTAGGAGTACAATAAAAGGGAGAAAATAATGAAAGAAAATTAAATTATCACTCTTCTTGGATGTGGCAGAGAAACAAACAGATTGACCACGCTCTTCTTTCCAAAATCCTCCCCCGTGCAGCCAACATGTTCCTCACATCCATCTTGGCTGTTTTTTCAGATATTTGGTGTCAGTGTGTGTGTCTGTCTTGTGTGTGTGTGTGTACGTGTAAATGTGAGCATGGGTTTGTGTGTGTGTGTGCGGGTTGTGAAGACGGAGGCTGCACCAGGCTGTCCAGCCTACACACAAACCGTCCCGTCGTTAAATCACCTTACTGTTCCATCCAACATCCACTGCCCTGAGCATGTTTTTCATTTGATGTGTGTTTTGGTTGAAATGAAAGACACACGGGGAGAGGAGAGTGAAAATAAAAATGCAGGGGTATCGAGAGAGGATGCATAAACATTGGATGTCAAAGTAACTTCGGACTGCGCTCTCTTCGCGTTAATAAAACTAACTTTTGCCATCTTTGTCACTTCAAACTCTCTTGCACACGCACACACACACACACACTCTCTGATTTAATCTCTCTACTCTGTCCCCTTTCTCCCACTTGTTCCTTATTAATTTTTATGTTTCTGACCTCGGAAACGGGCATGAGTACACAGATATATTACAGTAATTATCTAATTTTACAGTGCCATTAAATGTCACAGAAATCCAGAGTTATGACATTAATACAATAAAGAGGGTTTGGGCTAGAGGGATGATAACTTAATACTAGACCCAGTCTGTAAAAAACTGTCTACTATCGATTTTTTTCCCGTTTTTTTTTCTATCAACATACTCAGTGTCTTTCATAGTTCATTTGACACTGCAAGCATGATAAAATAAATGTATTAATATCAGGTGAATATCCAGTATCATGACGCAGAGCGTTTCAACAGTCAAATGTTAAAAGTTATGTGTGCTATTAAAACCCATTTTATAATTAGCTGAATATTTCGAGCACAATACTAGTTCTGCACGATCGACAAAACCTACATCTTCATATCTGTAATCAAACGTTTTCCACCAGAATTCAGATTTACAACATATTATATTTAGATTCTCCTCATTTTCCCGGATCCTGGCCGGCAATAGTGTTATTTACTGTGGCTCTGACTGAGGCACATTTGGGAGCAGTTCAAATTCAAAGCTGTGCCAATCTACCCGTTCCTTTTTTTGTCTTTTTTTTTTTTTTTTTTTCACCCCCTTCCATCGCCCTCTATTTCTCTCCCTCACTCTCCACTCATTTTTTCCTACCTCAGTCCCAGTAGATGGAGATGTGAAATATTTAAACACACTTTGTTGTTTGGGGACAATGCACTTCAGCAGATGGGCCATCGCCGCACAGACCCCAATGTATGCAAATCTCCATACAAAGCAGCCCAGGATGTTTTCAATATAACACAAGTGCCTCAGGCCCTGTTTTAATCCCTCTTTACCCGCAGCCAATGCACTGTTTCATCCAGTCAAACGCCTTAAGCGCTATGTCAACTTGGACATCTGGCCACATAACTGAACCCAAAAAAAAAAAAGTGTGCATGTGTGTTTAGAAGAGAGCATGTTAGTGGAGGGTTAGAAGGAGAGATAAAGGTGATACAGTCCATGCTGTTGGACCGAAATATCTAGAGATGAAATTATCATCATTAGTGGCAGTGTACATCAAAGGAACAGGCAGTGTAGTTTCTGAGGTGGATTCTTCGCCCTCCACACCAGGGGAAGCAGGTGCCAGTGTTGCTTTCTTCATTGTCTCTTAACTTGTTTTGCTGTTTTCTCACTTGTTTTTCTCACCCCCCCCCCCCCCCCCCCCCCCCCCCCACCCTCTAGGAATAAGCAACCACAAGTACACACGCAAGCACACGTGCATATGCGTGCACAGATGCACCAACACACACATACTCGTGTAGACAAATGTGACACGGTAACACACTGATGCTGCCTGCAGACTTTCTGGTCAGAACACTGATTTCTGTCGTTGTGACATCTGAAGGGTGCTACAGCACAGCCAGACACCTGGATACACATGGCATCTTTCACTACTGTGTGTCAAAGTCCATGTGTGTGTGTGTGTAAAGGTTTGTGTGCACGCTAGGTGTGCGTTGGGTGTGGGGGAAGGTGCCATAGAAGGCAGCATCTCCTGAGGGTAACTCATCAGCTTTTCCTGGATGGACCACAAGTTCAGATGCTTGTGGCAATGTTGCATGTCCTCATTGACCTACATGATACAAAGTACACACGTACATGTATGTGCAACATACCTCAATGCAAGCCTACATGTGTACTAGGAAGGATTCATGCATTCACATGGGGGAATTAAGTCATATCTGATCATGCAAATCATTGTCAACGTTTATGAGGATCGAGCGATTTATTAGGTTCGATTTCTCATTTAATGTTGCCCGAACTCTCAGGGAACGTAGGTTGTCGAGGAAAATAAAATGTGTACAAGATCACAGTTTATAATGTATTGGACTTAATATCGTTACTAAAACTAAGGTGAAATGTATTCTATATCACAGAGGTTCTCCTTTGGTATTTTAAATGTACTCTGGTTTATTTGCATGAACAATACTACTACAACAACTGCACATAATCACAACACAAAACATTCATTTTTTTCACAATTAACATGCATTTAAAAAAATACATTTGTTTTATTCTGTTCAGTATCTTTAAATAATATGTAAAACATTTTGGAAAAAAACTTTTACAAAAAGACATTGAACTGTATTTTCACACATATCACATACTTTCATTGCCTTTTGTTTCCTTAAATAAGAGGCAAATGTGGTAACTGATGTCTTCAGAAGTCATTAAATACCTGCACTTTCTTATTTGCATCCCAATAAAACATTATGGATTCAAATAGAGCATGGTTTAGTGCTTAAATGATGAGGAATAATTGATGGGAAACAATGGTTTTAAACATATTTCACTTGGATATTCAACATCCTTTTTCGTCAAATTGTAACAATGTGTTCAGGGTATGAGTAGCCGCTATATATCGGAGCTCTGTAAGCATATTCCTTTTGCGCTGTGTTTGTAGCTGGCATGAGAGAGACTGCCTGCAGCTTGTGTGATGGTCTGTGGATATGTGTGGATGTAGGGGGGGATTGTGTGTGCATGTGTACTTAAACCTCAGGCCATGAAAGTGTGTGTGTGTGTCTGTATGTGTGGCTCAATATGTGTATTGTGGTTGCGTGTGTATGAATCAGTGCGTGTGTGTTTGTGTGTGCACGGGAAGAAAGAGTGTAGGTGAGTGCAGAAGACAAACCTGTCAGTTTCACAGCTGGTTTCTCTGGCTGCAGGGCTCAGGCCGGAGCAGGGTGACACTCGGCATCACAGCAGCACAGCACAGGGCCTGGGGTAAACACACCATCATATAGTGTAGGCTGATGTACACACACACACCCACCCACACACACATACCTTGGTTGGCTGCCCTCACCCTGTAAGACCAAGAGACCAGTGAAACACACCACCTGGGCAAGTCATCATATCTTGTCAAAGATTTTTTTTTTTTTTTTCTTTTCGTTTTTGGCTCGATGGAGGTGTGAACAACATCACAGACCAGATTGCTTGGCAATGGGCTGACCATCATGTTGTAAGAAAGGGGTGGAGGGGGGGGGGGGGGGGGGAGGAACACAGAGTGAGAGAAATTAAAGGAGAGAGTATAATGTAGGATGAGAATGTCTTTCTTTTTATTAGCCCTGTTGAAGGATGAAGTTGGCTTGTCTCCCTGCATCATGAGCCACAGTTGCTTGATCAGGACTATCATGGTCACTCATGACGCATTATTGATGATAGAAGTTGATGTGGACTATTATCTGGATGGTCCCTTCCTGCGTCAAGAGGAGACGGTGTTCCCGTCCTTTGGTCTCATTTCAGGACTCGCTTCATAGCGTTTTTTCCCGAGCGAAGTGGACTCTCTGTGGGAAAAAGAGCCTCAGGCAGTCCCCCCCCCATCCACCCCCACCACCTCCCTCCCAACCAAAGCATCTCCCCCACATCCTCCACCATCCCCACACATTTCCATCTCCACTAAGATGGAAGTGATGGCAATTTCTTTAGGGTATTAGGAGGACGTTGGCCCTTTTTTCTTTTGGTTCTCATAACTAGTACAGTTGTCAAGCAAAAAGCACATCCAGTTAAGACGAAAAAAATGACTGTTTTAGCACTGAGGTTAGGAGACATATTTATCCACAATGTGCAATGTTAACAAGATAATTGTAATTCTGTGGAGCGCTCATAAGCAACAGAGCACAGGTATGCTCAGAAAAATAAACAGCCACCTTGTGAATTCTGTTGACATTTTGGGGAGAAAGATTGTAAGTGGAGTCAATTATAAAAATAAAGTAAACATGTTGACAGGAGAAATGAAACTGTGTTTTGACTGCTGCTGTCAAGGGAGGTTCCCCTGTCTAAAGTTTACACAGCAAATGATTATGCCTCAGTGATTCTGCCCTGGATATGTGTGTGTCTCTGTGTGTGTGTGCGTCTCTGTGTGTTTGAATGTGTGCACTCAGCGATCAACTTCTGCTAAATACTAATTACTGAATACTTAGTACGAATGCCCTTTCTATTGGGTCCCTTTAGTATAAACATTCATTATGGCTCTTTTTCTCCTTTGTAGCCCCATCATCATTATTCCATCGCATCCCCCGAGGAGTGAGATAGAGCCGAGGCCGAGCCGGACCAGGCTGGGGGAGAAAACACTGTAGAACCAGAGCGCCAGGACCTGGGAATGCACACAAGTGATATTTGTGCGCGGAGATCAAAACGCATTTACCTTTAGATGTTTCCCTGATATGAATATTCAACATCCTTATTGAAATCTAATTTGGGTCTCCTTGTCTCAGGGGTCTTTTCATCAGTGCCTGTTGCCTGAGGCCACTGCTGATTGACAGCCAAACTTTAGTAAAGAGCAAGCAGGAAAAAAGGGGAGATCTGGTGGTGTTGGAGATGTGAGCGGTGTGAAGCCGGGGAGAGCTGGAACAGAGGGGGGAGGGGGGGGGGGGGGGGGGGGCACGAGGGGGGTGGGGTATTTAACCTCCTCGCGTGCATGCACAAACAGAATGCTGCAGATTATTAGGTACTATGAGTGAAAAATAATAAGCTAAACAGAGCTATTTAACAAGCATTTAGCTCCCTCTAACCTTGGTGGTTAACATACAGTTAGTGTTTTGTTTGCAAAGGAAGATCATTTAGTATTTGTCATCAGCATAAAATTAGGGAAGACCTGCATAGAGCTGCAATGATTAGTGGATTCATCGATTAGTCCATAGACTGAAAATGAATCAACAACTATTTTAATGAGTTTCTTTGTAATTTTTCAAGAAAAAAACTTCCAAATATTGTTTGATTTTGGCTGCTTCAATATGAGGATTTGCTGATTTTCTGTGTTTTATATAATTATAAACTGAATATCTTCGGGTTCGGCCTGTTAATCAGACAAAGTAAGACAACACATTGAGTACTGGGAAACTTTGATGGACATTTTTCACAGTTTAGCCTAAGAGATAAATTGATTTAAAAAAAATCATCACCAAATTAATCAACAATGAAAATAATTGTTAGTTAGTGCCAAAGACCTTTTTTTGTAGAAATCATATAATTACCATTTATTCCTCAACTGATTTATCGTCATTACATCAAATATACGTTTTAGTCATAATCAATCATAATGGATTCAAAGCATAGCAAGGGTTGTATTGAATTTTATTTTGCTTGCAGTTTTACGTAATCTACAAAAAATGTGAGCTAAAATACTTGGTTGATTAATCAATAAATCTAATAGACAGATAATTAATCTGCAACTATCTTGATAATCTATGAATCTAGTCATGTTTAAGCAAATATGTGTAACATTTTCACTCAGTTGTGAAGATTTGCTGCTTTTCTTTGATGTGATAGTAAACTGACTGACAGCAATTTCAATGACATTTTATAGACCCAGCGATTAATCAAGCAGATTGAAAAATAATGGAAATAATTGTTAGCTGCAGCCACACTAAACATATTTACTTATAGAGTAATTGCTAGACTGGTATGTTTATCACGGTCAGTGGCAACATAGACGCATCTACATTTAACAAAAAATACTTTTAAATTGTTATAGAAAGAAGATATATGCTGTATTTGCTATATTTACACAGTTGTGTGTTTCATTTGTTCCCATCTTGTCTTAAAACTAAGCATCTGACTCTCCCTGCCAAAGGCATAGCACCATATTGTTTTTCTAAAATTATATTTCTAAGCATTTGTTCAGTCATTTGTCTCCATTTCTCACTCAGGAACCTGTGGACTTCATAACCAGTCATTTGGCAAAATAAGAAAAAAATAAAATAATAATATGGCTCACTCTGTCTGCAGGGGAGAGGTGGTCTGCAATGATGGAGTGCATTTGTGTCATTGTTTTTCTGGCTTATAAAATAACAAATATTAGAGACTGAAAACAGCCTGAAACCAGAAAACAAAGACTGTGAAGAAGGATTCAAACCAAACATACCTGTGGAGCCTACAGAAGCACCTATAGACACAAATGTTAGTTTCACAAAACTGTCAAAACACACACACACACACACACACACACACACACACACACACACACACACACACACACACACACACACACACACACACACACACACACACACACACACACACACACACACACACACACACACACACACACACCTCATCTGGCCAGTGGGTTGAGCACGGTTTAATGTTATTATTGCGCAGGTGTGGGTCTTGTCCCTCAGGGTTCCATTAAAATGATGCCCCTCTCAATAGCGGCTCCATTTGCTCTTTAGATTTAACACAGGCCATATGTCTAGCAGGAGGCAAACAGCTGATGGGGTTTAATTGACAGAAATCAACATATTTGGTTGCGTGTGTGCGGGTCTGTGTGTGTGGTTTGCTAATGGTGGATGTGCTTGGGCTCATGGGATCCTTTTAAAGGGTCAATTGTGTATCAGAACAGAGTTTGGAAAGAAAGGAAAAGAAAAAAGAGAGAGGGCAACAAAGAGAGGCAGAGAGAGATGTTGATAGCTATAGGAAACAAAAGGAATTCATAATGTAGACAGAGTAAACTGCCACACACTCAAAGCACAGTTTAGCATTGCAGGACATAAGCCGGAACATCAATGTGTGAATACATTTCCTTCATTTTGGAGCCGACATTCTTGTCCATTCCAGGAACACCGCTGTGTGCAGAGTGTTAACTTCATGTTTCATCTGGCTACACAGAGACACTGTCCCTGGCTGCAGTCAAATCATGTAAAATGACAGTCCCAGAGCTGATTCGGGCTCAGGAGGGGACCCAATACAAACGAGTATGTCAACTGCAGGGCCCTCGCACTCAGTCCGACCATGCAAGACACTGAAATAATTAGATTTGACATACCAAACCATTTAATGCTCACTAAGCAGAAATATTTCTTGGATATATTTTTGAAAACTAGGAGAATGGTTAAAAGTAGTTCTAAGTCATAAGGGATAACGCAACATTAAGCTAACAGGCGCAGCGCAATTAGCACATAAAACCGGTCAATGGCCCTCAATATCACAGCCCTCTAAGGAGTGGCTGACTTATAAAGCCTCCTGATCTACCACTACAAAGTCATTAATCCTTCCCACACAATGACCAGTCTTAAACAAGGCCTCTATATTATTAGGTAGCCCTATATGGCAGTTTAGCTTTGCACTAATTAGCATTCAGATCAGGGACCGGAGCGGCAGCCCCTCCACCACAGAGGAAGGACATAGGATGAGATGGCGACACAGTGAAATGTCATTAACTTGATGTTAATTACTAATTAATGGGGCTATTTCATTTACATGTATCTCTGGCTCTCTGATGGGTCCTGCCTTTACTGGGTTACTCTTACCAGCCCACAAGTTGGGGGAGGGTTTATCTCCCCTCTCCTCTACACTCACCCTCACAGCGTTTCATCTCTGCTAATTAAATAGTGGGCCACTCATCATGATTATGTCTGCTTTTACAACACCATTTCCTGTCAGCGAGAGCACTCCAATAAGTGACTGACCACCTCTTTAGCACCATGGCTGTTTTTGTATGAACTATACATCAAAGGCCAAATTCACTGCCAACTCACTCCACTCCACTGACTTCTATCTGACTTGTTACTTTTACTCACTTGTGACCCCCCTCCCTTTCTTTTTTTTTTTATTGCTACGCGGCAGCCACAAGCCGCCCATCTCCATGGCAACCTGAGCCGTTCTGTCCCATGAGAAAGAGTGGGTTGGGTTGACTAGCGTCTGGCCATTCACACGTGGGCAGTGCCAGCTAGCCAACATGGCACACAGCATCCTGCCATATGGTGCAACCACATACGTCCTGCTAGCCCGGACTCGGGATCTGGGCCTGTAGTGCGCCGCTGGTGTGAACAGGACAGACCTGCACTAGACGCTGCTCAGCAGCTGATCCACATGCAGACTTGGCTACTGATGTACAGACAAATGGTTCTCAGTTTCACAGTGGAAACTCCTTGCTCATTATGTAGTGCATAAAGGTATATGAAAAATACTCTTTCATGTAATCAGGGGCAATGTTTACTATAAGTTATCTCAATAAAAACTTTAAGAGATCATCCACATAGAAGGCCTCCATTCCACATGGCGGAAGAAAGTATTTGGAGGCTAGCTGGAACCATGTGCTCTGCTCATTGACGATACTGTGCTGCCTCCCTGTGGCACTACAGAGAAAATACATGCAGACAGTGCAGCAGACAGAAACAACTCACCAGTGTTGACAAAATATATTTTAATTCAAAGTTAATATATGCTTTTAAATACAACATATCTAAAAAGCATAATAATACTGCATATTCTCCCACAAATGTATTCTTTCTATCATACATATCTTACATGTTATCAAAAAGGATCTGTCATAGGCTTTCAGGAACCTACGGTGAGATATGTTGGTGAACAGAACTCCAGTTATTTCTCATATAAATGTTTATGTTTTGCAGGATGTCAACACAGTAACAGAAAATAGGAATAAGCAATAAGGCCAGTTGTAAATAATACACATCTCCTAAGGCAGGTGAAACATCTGAGGAACGTGGGCCGTTTGGTTTGACAATAATAAGGCTTAATAAAAAATACACAAAATGTTGGAGGCTGAGTGTTTTGTACTGTGATCTTGTTTAAATAAATTAAGTATCTGAAAGGTCTAGGCATACTCTTTGTGTATGATCACTACAAAACATGGTGTAGGTGCAGAATCAAAGTGTCATTTGGCGTAGGTATATCACATTTCAGATCAGACATCAAAATAAATTATTCTCATTATTCAGTAGATTTATGTGTTTTTGTAAGACACACACACACAAACAATTTAAATATGTTTGATATACAGAAAATGCATCTTTGCTCTGAAAGAGAGAGAGCAAATGTTTGAATAAATTCATTTCTTGTGCCCACAACATTTACCAAGATAATGTAAGAAACTCATTGGGCATTTCAGATATTAAAACAAGCGAAAAAAATAAAACACAAAAAAAGGCAAAACATTCAGCCAAAACATACACTTCCAAGAATTAGCAGAAAACATCCAAGAAAACGGCTGTGCCTTTGTATGCGAGAAACAACAACAAGTCATACAGAAGCAACAAAACTCCTACAAAAAAAAAAGGCAAAAATGTATCGATGTACAATATCAATAAATGACACTGTGTGGCCACAGTGAGCACATCTTAAAGTTCTCTTATTGCTTAAAATCAGGCACAAAAAATAAATGCATAGATTTAAAAAGTACACATGTCAAGTAAGCATCGAGATTGAAAGTGAAATCTTTACACTGTGCTGTGAACGCCAAAGCTAAATGCTTCACGCAATCACCTCAACATTCAGACAGAGCTATGCAGCTAGCTTTTTGTTGCTACATTCTTTGCAGTAATATCAATATGCCAAATGTTCTCCAGTTCCTCAACTGTACTGAACCCAGAATTTCTAATTCTCTCATCTGCCCCGCAACATTCAACGTGTCAGTGTGTGACATAGAGACTATTTTAATTTGCCTTAACGAGACAGAATGCAGAGACACTTCCTCTGACACCACCATGACAAGTGAACGGGCTCCCTCCTGTGCTAACTATCTCCTTCCCAAATACTAACGTCACTTCCTGTGTAGCGCCTTGCTTACATTGATGTTAAGTACGATAATGAGGGCGGATCTTTGAAAACCAAAAACAATGGAGATCCAGTATTCACCAAAATGATGATTAGGACAGGAGTCTTTCCACCAAAGTGCAGGTCAGAAAAGAAGAATAAGAGAGGAAACTAGCATTGCAGAAATCTATAAGCGCTATTCATACTGCATCACACTGTTGATAACTTACTATGATTTTCTAATCTTACCTAATATATTTATTTTTCTTGTCATCTAACTTAATACATTTATTTTCTAAAAACAAATGTTTGTAATTGGCAGACAAAAAATTATAAAGCCATATATACACAGTGTATATATATATATCTTTATATATA
>CALSCE010009645.1:2810856-2862766 GCA_943593645.1 Bovichtus variegatus | reverse complement strand
ATAAGTTGTAACAACAATAAGTAATAACAATTATGCCCCTTCCAGACCTTGAAAAAAGTGTAAACCCCCTTTTAGAGGTCTGGAAAGAGCAAAAATCCTTAAGAGAATTAAGTTTCACCTCAATGACTTACAGAAATCTTAAGATGCAATTTGTCTCATTCACACTGTCCATCTCACCTTGCAACAAGCCCATGAGGAAGCGGGCCAGTGTCATGGAGAAGATTGGCTGGGAGCAGAAGTGGGCCAGGATGGGGGTGAAGGCTGTCATCGACCCCCAGGCTGCTGCTGACAGCAGGAGGACCTTCTCACCTCCGACCCTGTGGACACAGAATATACAGTCTTCAACTATGATCCTTTATAGGTCTTGTATTACTAGTGAAAATAGTCATTCTGCCAAAACTAATTTTCCTTTCATACACTTACACAAGTAAAATAAGGCACTGTAGATATTTTATAAGATATGTGCTGACGGATAAAGCAATCGTTTAAAACTATTAACTTTGGTGTGACAATTCTGTTATCTGTTCATGACACTGTGACCCTGCGAGAGTTAACATGATACAGAGGAAGCATCTAGCTCTCTATTCACTGAGCCATCCTTCCACTTTGAGCAAACAAATGGATCGTTTGCGTCACTGCCAGTAACGTTCTCATGCAAATGACACTTCATGAGCAGGATGCTAAAACAGGTGGCAATTGAAAACCCAGTGTCACTGGCAGCATTCATAATACACATCTGTGTAGACATAAGGGAATTCAGTTTACGTATGCCACTGTTATCTCACAACAGGACTACTGTTTGAGCTCAAATGTCACCCACCGGTCGCTGACGTAGCCTCCGAACACTTGGGTGAAGCAGTAGCCCCAGAAGAAGCTGCCCAGCACCATGCCGGACTCTCTCTTGCTCCAGTTGAACTGCTCTGCCATGCTGACGGCACAGATGGGCATCGCCACACGGGCGCAGTAGAGGAGGCATGTCCCGAGCAGCAGCACCACCGTCCATACCCTCGCCACTGGCCTGCACAGGAGGTGAAGCAGAAATGTTTTTGAAAAAAGGCGACATTTGGGGACAAACTTTGGACTTAAACCCAGTTGACAGGGGATGTCTTATTTGACTGGGGGAGGGAGGCACTGCCCCCAATTTGCCATTGTACATTCAACATGAGTTAAAGTGGCTTCTACCTGGTTTAAGAGTTCAGTTATAGTTGGGTTGAGTCTACAGGGGATGTACAGGCAATGTCCTCCAAATAAAGGAAATCCTTTTTAAGACTATCGTGTCAAAACAATATAGTCAGAACAATTTCGTCCCACAGCGGGGAAATTTAAGTAAGAATAAGAACACAACCATAGTAAAATAAGTAGCAGGGTAAAAATAAGTAGCAGTAGAATATACAATGATTAAATGATATGTATTTAAAGCAATATAATAATTAAATGATATGTTATGATCATTAATTTTTCATAGAGGAAGCACCGCTTTACTTCCGTCTTTACGAGCCAGTTCACTTATGTGGCACCACCACCAAGAGCCATGAACCGCCATAGATGATACGTGTCCTTTACCCCCCCAGATATAGAGGCATTATGATTACAAAACAAATCTATATCCCCGTTCCATGACATTAAGGGTTATAGAGCAAAGAGGTTTCCTAAAAAAAAAAAATTAAAAAAAGTATCAATATCGATTTAGGTTAAACAAACTTCTCTGGGGATGAGTCAGCCTGTAAAGTTGCTAAACATCTGAGGACACAGGAAAAACAAACGGCACACTGTCTCGATGAGGGTTAAACATGTTACCTTGACCAGTTGGTGTTGTGCTCAGGCCACTTCTTGTGACACCCAGGAGCTCCGGTCTTGTCAGACGGATGGTTTTCCTTGTGACAGACCAAATCTGGACTATAGCTCTTGCCATATTTTTGAATAACTGCCATTCAACGCGAGTTAACAGCAGCCCCCTTTCAACCGCTTCGGCTGTTTTATTTTCGATCTCTTTCCGGTCGGTCAGTCAAAAAAAAAAAAATAAGTAAACGTTTAGAAAAAAAACAATCGAGCCTTCTCATAAAGTATGTGCAATCATATCTGTTTGTAGTCCATAACCTGTACAACTGGACTGACGGGAACACAGGCGATGAACATGGAAGTGTAGTTGGAGGAGGGGGTCTGTTTTTCTGATGCCCTAGGAGGAGTAATCCACGTGTCAGTTTTTCTCTCCAACCTCCTCTTGCCGGCCACGCAGTTCTTCTTTTGATCGGTAGGGTTAATCTGGAAGTCTTTTCTAAACCGGTTTCAACTGTCTAGTCAACCGATTCAGTATAATCGATTCCAAAACACCGGAGAGCGACGCCTCTGGCTCCGGTCCCTCTCCAGTCATGACGGTGCAATATGTCAAATGTAAGAGTGTCGTCTATGGGAGCATCGTTTGAGCACCAGGATGTACTCTCCTCCTGACCCGTCCTTGCCGGATGGAGACGTGATGGTGCCCGTGCTGAGAAGCTGCTGTGGGGCAGAGATGTGCGCAGTGTCTGCCTACAAGGCTATTGAAGTGGTTCGTCTGTTTGAGGGTTTAGCAGGAAATGGTTATATAACGACCTGATCTCGTACAGTCAGGATGCTGGTGGAGGAAGTACTCTTTACTCTTTTTACTTTAGCAAAAGTAGCAATACTGTGTAAAAAATACTCTGTTACAAAGTCAAAAGTCCTGCATTTAAAATCTATAAAATGCAGGACTAAAATCTATTTAGCATCAAAATATACTTTAAGTAGCAAATGTGAAAAGTACTTATTATTCAAACTGGCCCATTTCAAAATCATATTATATGTTTGGATTATAATTAGTGATGCATTAATGTGTACATCACGTCAATGTTGCACTTGGAAACGGTGGGGTTTATTTTACTAACTTTATATACGGCAGGGTAGAATAACTTCTAATATCTTCTAATTGATCAGTTGAGTATATTTTGTATTAATAATCTAAATCTGCAAAGTAGATAGTCACTAAAGTTATCAAAAAAACTTCCTCTACCATTCTGCATCCAATAATATGAATATTATTGTTACTGATGCATTACCATGTAAACACAATTGTCTATTGTAGCTGGTCAAAGTGGAGCTTTGGTAACTGGGTAGTTTAATTAATAGTATTATAAACTGATCAAGTTTTTGTAAAAAATCTTCATCTACAAAGTGAATACTAGTAAGTATATCAGTCAGATAATTGTAGTAGTCCAAAATACAACTTTTCATCTCAAGTGTAGTAAAGTAGAATTATAAAGTACCATAAAATGGAAACACTTAAGTAAAGTAAAAGTACTTAAAGATTGTGCATAATTGCATTACTTGAATGAATGCACTTAGTTTCCACCTCTGCTGCTGTACCACTTTGAAAATTCCAGAATTGAAAACACAGCAAGCTTTAAAGTCCTTTATGACTTGCAGAGTTTAAGTCACTTTTATTGCAAAATAATATCCCAGCAAAAAAAGCACATCAAATTTTTGCAAAAGAGCTGCTTATTCCATACATGTAAATAATCCATCTGTAAAAGTGTCTCCATGTCTGTGGACATAGATTTATTCATTCACATCTTTTAATATCATCTTTAATATTTTATAACGGTATGAAACTGAGGCTGCCTTTAAGCTTGCACAGTCACAGTACAATGCAAAGTTTTTAGCATTCAAGGAATCTTGCCTTGTCCCACTTGTTATTTGCTGCCGTGATGTATAGCTTGAAAGTTTTTCTTTCCTTTGTTCTTTTCTACGTTTGCATCTTTTAATAATGTCTCAAGCAATAATGCAGTACGAATCTTAAGCTAAATTTAACTTTCAAAGTCACAGTAATTTGAAAGAATCCCAAGTATCTTGCTTTGGCTATTGCCGTCACATAGAGTACTAGCTAAAAACTACAAGCTGAAATGTGTACATTTTGTAAGGAAAAAGTTTGTGTTTATTTGAGGCAGTTCACACCGAGCCATCCCTGAACATCAAACTGGTCACACACAGAAAGTGACAGCCTAATTTAGGCTTTATTCACACCCTCCTATGCCAACAACTTTCCCTGCCAACAGACAGAAAAATCTAGTGTAACTCAAATATACTAATTTTACATAAACAAATATGTAAATTATAACACCAAGTAAAATAATAGTCTGCATGTTACTTTAGTGTGTGAAGTCATTTTAAAATGCCATCAATCCAGTTTGCACATTCTAAGTTATTAAAGTATCAAAAAGCAACCCTTACAAAAAAAGAAAAGGTTGTACTCTATATGAGTCCGTTTGTTGGGGTATAAATAGATAAAGGAAATATGTCCGTTTTTTGTAATGCTGTGGTATGTTTTCACTGTGGGTCCTTATTTTGGGTCTTCGATGGTTCCCTTGCTGAGGTCTGTCATTTTGGGATACTTCACTTTCTTTTGGTCAAGTTCATTTTGAGCCCACAGCAGTAGCTTCAGGAGCTTGGCCAGCTTGGGGGTTGACTCTCTGTTTTCATAGTCGAGCACACACTGATTCACTTCACTCCATACCTGAAAAGACAGACATGTTATTGTATGTGTACTTTCAATGTTGAAGAGACACACACACACACACACTTCAAGGAACTCATATGTATAAAAATTAGGTGAGAAAAATGCCAAATTTGTCTGAAACATAATGCAGCAATAACATTAAACAGTGTCCTTGTGCTGCAGATGTCAAAACAACCTTTAATTACTTAGTGTGGGATAATTAATTACAGGTGTCATGCAGTTTAAACCGATTCCATTAAAAACAGGTGCAAGACAATACAGATATGAGCTTAACTATTATGCTTTGACCCTACCTTTTGTCTCTGCATCATATTGAGTAGATCTCCAAAGGGTGACTCCTCGGGGTTGTCGAAAGCCAGCAGGGCCAGTGTCCTCTCCATCTCAGTCAGACATTCTCGGCTCTCCTCCCCCTGCTCTGCTAACTGAGACTGGGCAAATTCGAGGGCAGATTCAGTCTCCCTCAAACGAATCAGCTCAATCAGATGCTGCTGCTGCAAACACAAAAAGCCAGAGGGTGCAACAGCGTGTGAAAATAACAAAAGTACAAGACAGGCAGTACAAATGTTATTGCTTAAAGTGTCAAATTTTTATGTCAGCAAAATGAGAGGCTTTGTGTTTTATTTTACCTGTAGGTGGAAGTAGAGGTAACGGTTAGTATCCAGCAGTTCTGGGTGCAGACTGTTTATCAGTGCAATGGCGTCCTGTATCTGTCCCTTCAGGATCATCTCTCTGATCTTAATCCTTTCATCTAGGGAATCCAGGTCCACACTAGGCTCTATCCCAGACTCCATCCTGAACTTCTCAGCTGCCTCCTTGAAGCCCTCTGTGGAACAGAAACCGTTGTAAAATCCTGCACATTTCACACCTAAGCACCGCATTTACCTGCACAATTCACTATTAAAAGACAACCGAGAACAAACTTTGAGCAATAAAAAATCGGTACTTTACCTGTCACCAGGTAGTTCATAATGAGCCTGTTCATATCAGCTCTCTGAATATGGACATTGTTGAGTTTATCCATCCACTCTTCCCTTGTTATGTCCTCCGGCTTCTCTGCATAACTCATTATGATAATATCCTAAAGGAATACAGAAGGGCTAGCTTGTGAGTTGACAGAATGATGGTTGAATCATGACAATTAAATACTGACATCGTGGTAAGGACAATTATTTAACGTTTTAACGGTTTTGGTCATCAGCTCCTAAGTTTGACAGCAACACAACACCGGAAATCCTAAGTCACAACAGTTTGGGCCTTCAACGAAAAACACAACATTGAAGCCTGACTTTCGTCAACACGAATCAAAACAAAGACAACTTTCGCATTTCGGTGCACTTATATAGAATACATACATCCTGAACAAGTGCTATTGTGTTTTAGTGTCATCTGTCGACGTGTATCTACAGCCCTATAGACGTGACAATGATTATAAAATTCACAATACCTGAAAATGTTGTCGCTACTTCCCAGCAGTAGCTAACTAGCTAGCGGAGTAGAGCGTCTTCTTCTTCTTCGTCCTCTTGTCTATTTCCGGTACCGTAAACTACACGGAGAGTGTACTGCTGCCCCTACAGGAAATCCAATGCACTGTATGGCCGCTTGAGAACTGTGATTTTACATTGCATTTCTTATTATACACACCCTGTTTTTCTATTAATGTATTTTAAAAATATTCATGGATGTTTCTCTTTCTCTATTCACCTGTTATGCATCTGCATCTCCATTTGATTTGTTTAAGGATCGGAAGCATGCAGTAGCAGTCTCAATCCTGCTATTCAGATGAGGATAAATAGGAGTTTATCTGTGTAGGCTACGTGCATACCAGCTTGTTTTATATCTATTGTATAGTTATTTTTAAAACATGGCACTGCATCCCTTGACACAGCAGCACAGTTTAGCATCTAGAACACTGAGCACATGAGACTGAGAAAACACTTGTTATAAGAGACTAAACTAAAGCGACTTCAACTGGTGCATTCATGCAATAGACCAAACTGTAGATTGCCTGAGGTAGCAGAGGGAATATGGGCCACTCCTCAAAGGACAAAAACATCAGATGTGTGTTTCACATTATTATTGGGGAAAAAATGAACACAAAGACGGGCTGCTGAAGAAGTCTAACAGCCCATAACCATGTAAGTATCGCCCATATTTAATTGATTTTTTTATTAATAAAAAATAAACCCCACATCTAGAGGATTCAGTTTAAATGTATGACTTTTCATTGTTGTTGTTATGGTGGCCTTGGCACAACTATGCTGTGAGCAAACATGGCATTAATCAATGTATTTGAGAAAATGCAATTTCAATGTATGCCTGAAACGTGTTTATAGGCCTACTTTACATAACTTGATCTGTGGCAAGATTTAAGATATATATTAGGCCTAGAGCAAAATAAATTCACACTCTTTTTTCTTTGTAAATAACACAATTAGTCAAACTTGCAAGAAGACAACTCTACCACATTTTGTGAAGTGTGTGTGACCATTGTCTGAATATCATTGTACACTAAAAAATAAAAGTAAAAAGTATCTATGGTGGGCATAGATACTTTTTACTTTTATTTTTTATTTGATAAAAAAAAATATATAAAATATATATATTTATAAAGATGAAATCATTCTCAAACTTTATCCTTCTTTTTATTCTTATTATTTTCTTATGTTGTATTTTCTCTACTTTAGGGTTAGGGTATTTAGATAAGATACTACACAAAATATATAATACATATATTATTAATAAATGTGTTTATCTATCAGTAAACTATTTTTCATCACTATATTAAATTGTTGTAGGAATTATATGTATTTCTGGTCTGCTTCATGTCTTTATATTTCAGACTTGTCCTGTTGCTGACCTCAGCTTGCACATGTTAGCAACAAGCCCCGCCTCCCTCCTATGGCTACCCTGTTTACTGTTACTATGACAACGACGCTGTTAACTCTAGACCCAGAAGTCCGTTCAGAGGCTAAATTGAGTAAAATTACACTAGCTGTTAACAAACTAAACAAAGCGAGGTATTGAATGAGCGAGCAGGTAAACCGATGGATAGACTGTCGTTATTCTCTGCAATTAGCTGACTTTTGAGATTCCTAGTGCGACATAACGTTATGTTGTTCTGGGTAAACTTATGTATGTAGCGTTAGCAAGATAACTAACTCATTTAACTGAATATGCCTAGCGGTAATGTACAACAGCTGTGTAAAAGCCTTAAGTTATTTCTGCTTCTGGTTCTTTTCAGTGGCTTGTTGCCAGAGATGGCCGCCTCTCCCGGAGTTTTCAAAGCCACAGCAGTGAAGAACATGCCAGCGTTTCCCGTCCTTCCCCCGATTGAAGGCACGCAGGACCGGGGGGAGGTTGGACAGACAGCTGCAGCAAAGGAGGAGATAGTGGAGAAGATAAGGGTTCACAAGAAACTTCTGAGACACAGGAGGAGTAAAGTGCGACAAGATCAACTCCATGTTATATTGTATGTTTTTTAAGCTCAGCTGTGGCAGCTCTTTAGTCAGTAGGCCACATCAATGATAGCCACAACTACAAAAGAATGATCCCAGTTTCTAACTTAGGCAGTTAATCATTATGTCTTGGCCATAGAATTTCCTGCAATGTGACAGTTGGTTGACTGAATTATTACAGGGTGTCCAGAGCAATGAAGGCTTACAGACAGAGCAAAGAGAGGGGAGCAGTGCGCAGCCAGTCACCAGAACCCGAGTTTCCTCCTTCTGTATGACAATTATCTACCTACACACTTTAAACATAAAATGATATACTTATATTGCACTATATAATCTGGTGTATTTCCATGATTCCTTTACAGATGATTAGTGAGGAGCGGAAGCAAAGGGTAAGTCTTTTTTTAAATATAAAATTTGAACTGTAAAAAGACAAAACCCTACTTATAATGTATGTCATTTCTCTCTTATTTTATTTTGGTCCTATTTGAAGATAAACTACATGTTCCTAAGGCGGTGTGTAGAGAACCGCCCATTCGCTCCAATCCAGTTGCAGTGGTTGGACTCCATAGTTGACCGAGTCTCACCTAAATTTAAAGAGGGCCCAGAGACAAACAAACTACTGCAGGAGCTCTGCAAGGAAGTCAGCGACGACTTCCACAATGTGATTGTCAAGCACACAGGTTATTGCCAATTATTTGTGTATGTTTATGCTTGCAGAGTACATGTAGACTACAGGTGAACCATGTCTTTTTATGCCATATTCACTCCCTTTAGTGGACACAGTACTTAAGAATCCACAGACTGAAGTACCAGTCTCAGACAAACACACAGCAACTCAACCAAAGTGAGTGTCTAATGTACATAAATGATTTACCCACAATAACCATATAGTAGTTGGTCTGTTTTTCGATTGCCCTTTTGTAAGTTACCTTTTCAATCTTTTGCAGAATTCTTGATTTCTCTCAACCGTGGCATGATAGCTTTATCAAAAGCCGCAAGATGATGAAAATAAATTTGCACATTCTTCATCCGGTAATGCAAACTGTCTTGGATATTGGCTACATGACATTTTCTCCACTGGTCCTGGTTGATCTTTCAGGATGCAGGTATGGAACGATGTCATGAATTCAACGTGGCACTGCTCAAATACGCACATAACTGCAATTTTTCACATGAAGATTTGCCAAGGTTCTTTATTATTTAATCTTTGGCTTCTGTCGGTTCAGGGCTTCAGGACCTGTGGACTGTAAGAGCCTAAAGAACAAAATAGCCTTGGAGTGTAAGAGGACAGAAGATCGTATCATGAATACCTGGTTTCCCAAAGTCATCCACTTATTAACAAGTAAAGAAACACTGAAGGGAGTTAAAGAGGAGAAACTGAACTCCTTCTATGACTGTGCGTCCACCCTCATCTCCAATCAGGTGGGATAATACTGACTTGACTTTGGGTTTGATTTGGATTTTTAGAAGAGTCGAATAGTTCAAAGGTATTTAAATGTAGGTTGTTTCACTCATTACTCAATCAAAAACAGTACTTGAATATATGAATTCTGCTATACTATCCTACATTGTGTTATTAGCAAGCCAGTTGTTGGAGATATACATTAAAAGACCACTAAGAGACACCTAGACATTGAAACTTGCCACAGTTTGTGTTTTTAATAGTAAATTGAATTGGTCAAGGAAGAGTGTAAACTATAATCTCATCACTTTATGCAAATAATAAGTACATTTATAGCCTGCTGTATTGAGTTCTGATCTCCTTTGTTAGTTTTTGCACAAGCAGCATGTCAGCAACTGGCATCACTGATTATTCGTTTCGTACTTGATTTACATGGCATGTTTCTTGATTACATTACATGTATTTCTATTTCTAAATGTGCATTTCTTTGGTCAATTCCCAGTTGAAATCCCTGCTTCAGACAAGTGTCGAGGAGTTTGTCAATCAGTTTGATCCAAGCAATTGCCACCACTGGCCCCTTTTTCGTATGGCCTTGACATTTGATGATGAAAAGATGGAAATTTATCCCACCTTACAAGATCTGGAAGCTGCTGTTTTTGAGATTCTTAGTGCCATCACAAACACACTGCAGGTGAGGTTATGTGTAATATCAATTTAAAGGAAAATCACCACTTTGTGGCATATTTTTCAGGTAAAAAAATGATTTTGAGCTAGTATTGATATCTATGAAATTGATCCACAGAAAGTACAGACGGTCCAGTCATGGCTGGCACAAACCATATCTTCGTTTGTGGATGCCAAGGTGGCTGATCACGTCCTTTCTTGGGCTCAGATCACCATGAAGACTGCTGTGTGCAAGAATCTGGAGGAACCTGACAAACATTTCCAGAACTATGGTGATGTTTTTTAATCCAATAATTTCCTATCATCATGATTACATTTTTAATTCCATTCATTGCTGAGTTTTCTACTTTACTTTGCAGTTGACAACTATGACTGGCTTGTCAATGGAACGGCACAGACAAGAGTGGAGAAGTTCATGGAAGAGGAGCACTCTTTTGATGAGTACACTAAGGTAACAAATCAGTTCAGTTAATGCTGCATATATTATAGACCTATTTTGGCCTTGTTATCAGTTTTTCGGATGGCTGTCAATGTGTAATCTCATTGCTTTTTAAAGCAAGTGGAGGAGTTTCGTGTTCTGTCAAAAGAGATTATCAGCCTCCCAGCAAAAGCCCACTTCTCGATGGTCCATCTGGACTGTGAAGAGCTGAAACAGGGGCTGGCCAACAAAGCAAAAAACTATGCTGAAATACTTTTGAAGAAACTGATCACCAGCCACCGTGAGCAAAATCTACAGTGAGTCACTTCTTGTAACATTCTTTAACAAAACTGTCCATCTGTGTTTAAAATGGTTAGATTTTTCTCACAATCCTTTTTGTGTCTGTTCCAAGGATCTGCTCTGAATTTAAAACCATCAGAGAGAACATTCTGAAAGTACCAGAGAGCACGGAGGACATGACTCAGGTCATTAATCACATTGACGTCACTAAGACAAAGGGTATTGCTGAACTTAATAACAAAATAAAGGTAAAATGATTGGTTCTACCTGTTGTATCTTACATTAAAGCATATTGATTTCAGTTATCAATTCTAGCAGCATTTACTACCACATTGCATTCTGACAGGAAGCCTACTGTAGACTGATCTACCTTCTGGATGTCCACATCATTGAGCCAGAGGATCTGGAGCTTAACACGACTGTCTTTCTCTGGCCGCAGAAAATCCTCCATGACTTTGAACTTAGTGATGAGGTAAAGCTTGTGTGTCTGTTGATAAAGGTATATCATGGTTGTTTTTGTAAGGATGACCTGATTCTGTACGGCTATGTCATTTTACAGGTGATGCAGAAGGCCAAGCAGAAAGGGGAGCAGGAGCTGCTTGCTAAAAGAGAAAAATTAATGGTTCAGCTGGAAAAGTTGGGACGCAGGATTGAAGAGTTCCCACATTGCTCTGAGATGGATATGATGCAGCAGGTACAGTGTTGTTAGCACTTTCAGAAAATTTGGGAGAAATAATAGTTCCGACATTTTGGGAAATGCTGAGGAAAGATAGGAAGATCAATACCACTCATATTTGTCCGTACAATATGATGCTACATCCAGTGCTACATGCTTCATCCAGTGGCTCAAGCTTCATATTAAACAGACGGAAATGAGAGTGGTATCGAACTTCTCCTTTAACTCTCTGCAAGAAATGTGAGTCAGTGCATTTCACAAAATGTCAAATTATTCCTTTAAACAAATTTAACCCTGAAATAACTTTATAGTCACATTAAAATATGACTTTAAATTCCTCGTCAGTGTCATAAAACCTATTTTCTTCAAGCAATACAATGACATCAAATGGAAAATAATTGTCTTGTCATCACTTTTTGGGCAGTATATAACGGATGTCAGAACAGTTAAGAAACTTCTCCAGGAGGCAGAGGAGGCGATCGTCTTCATTAACAAAGAAGAGGCCTTTTACAAATGGGACCAAACGTGTTACCCAGAAGTCGAGGTCATCAAAGACAGTATTGAACCGTATCAGAAGCTGTTTGGACTTGTGCTGAAGTGGCAGCGCACAGAGAACAGGTCTAAAGGAAGTTTGCTACATGTTGCTTTTTAATTCAAACATTTCCCCATATAACCTTTTTGTCTTCTTTTTCAATAGGTGGATGAACGGATCCTTCCAGGAACTAGATGGCGAGAGCATGGAAGTAAAAGTGGATGAGTTCTTTAGGGAGATCTTCAAAATGCTCAAGCTTTTCCAACAGAAGCAGAATAAGGCTGAGCAAGAGATGGAGAAGATTGCTGGGAAAACTAGGCAACAAACTAATGAGAATGATCCAAGGAAGATGGAAAGCCCTACAATACTTTTGTGCTCCACTGTGATGGAGCAGATCAAAGAGTTCAAGGTATCGTATGTAACTGTCATCTCAAAGGGGCTCATTAATGAAGTCTTATAGTAAGTGAGGTCTTGTTTGTGAATGCTAAACCTTTATATGAAATGTGTTTGTGTCAACAGGACTATATCCCTGTAGTGTCCATCTTGTGTAATCCAGGCATCAGAGCTCGCCACTGGGACCAGATGTCAGAGATAGTGGGGTATGATCTCACTCCTGACTCTGGTACCACACTGCGCAAAGTTCTCAAACAAAACATGGCTCCTTATCTTGAAGAGTTTGAGTCTATTAGTGCCGCTTCTAGTAAGGTAAGAATTCCTGAAATTTTGTGTTTGCTTCTACAGCGTTCGATAAAAACCTTAATAATAATCAATGTTCTGAATGCTATGTACCCCCACTATCTTGTGTATCTACAGGAGTTTTCCCTGGAGAAGGCTATGCAAACCATGGTGCAGATTTGGGATGGTATTTCTTTCCACCATCAACCTTACAGGGAGACCGGAGTGTCCATCTTGACCGCCTTGGACGAGATTCAGACAATGCTAGACGACCAGATTGTGAAGACTCAGACTATGAGGGGCTCACCGTTCATCAAACCTTTTGAAAATGAAATCAAGGTTTATTCACCTAACGACATTGATTACATTCTCAATGCATGAGAGTTATACCAGGTCTGCAGAGTTTTAACAGTTTGTTCTGTGACCTCAGCAATGGGAGGAGCGTCTGCTTCGTATCCAAGAAACCATAGATGAATGGCTGAAGGTGCAGGCCCAGTGGCTTTATCTGGAGCCCATCTTCTCTTCTCAGGACATCATGCAGCAGATTCCGGAAGAGGGCCGACTTTTCCAAACTGTTGACAAAAACTGGAAAGAGGTCATGAGGCACTGCGTTAAGGACCCCAAGGTAGTCGTCGAAAAAAGTTTATGGTGGACACATTATTCTGAAAAAAGGAAATTCTGAAAGATGAACTGTTCGTGTTAACTGATCATTTATAATCGTAGATTTTGGCAGCAACCTCGCTACCTGGTTTACTCGAGAAACTGCAAGATTCTAACAACCTCCTGGACATCATCATGAAAGGACTAAATGCCTATTTGGAGAAAAAGCGTCTCTTTTTTCCACGGTAAAGAAAACTATTTTGCATTGTTTCTTTTGTACAATTCTTTGTTGATATCGCATATTTTGATACTTGCTACCAATGCTGCTGCCAGGTTCTTCTTCTTATCCAATGATGAAATGCTGGAGATTCTGTCTGAGACCAAGGACCCACTGCGAGTGCAGCCCCATCTGAAGAAGTGCTTTGAGGGTATTTCCAAACTGGACTTCCTACCCAATATGGATATCCAGGCAAGGCAGTCACACATATTGTTATTGTTGCATGACACCGTGGTTGTTGAACCTTTATTAAATTGCGTACTATTCTCGCCCAGGCCATGTATAGTAGTGAGGGTGAGCGTGTTCCGCTAATCCAACACATCTCTACATCTGAAGCCAAAGGAGCTGTGGAGAAGTGGTTGGTGCAGGTGGAGGATTTGATGCTTCGCAGTGTCAGAGATGTAGTAGCCCGGTCCAGGGTGGTAAGATCACTGTTCCCATACCTTAAATAATACACAGTACTGGGATTGTTTAACTCAAATACTGTCATTTTGTGTATATATCATATTCTTCATCTGAGGTTCCTCTTATGCGTGAACATAAATGTGAGTCAGTGAGTGTGGTTGTACTGACAGGCCTACACTGAGACAGCACGGAGCCAGTGGGTCAAGGAGTGGCCTGGGCAGGTGGTGCTCTGCACCTCCCAGATTTTCTGGACCTTGGAGGTTCATGAAGCGATCAGAGCAGGAGCTGATGTAGGTTTTTACAGACTTTTCAATGTAAATCTTACTCTTTTTTTTTTTTTGTCTTTTTAAATCCTACTAATTACAGCTTAATTAATGGACATTATGTTTAGTGTTTTTCTGAATATGAGAAAAATAAGTTGTGAAGATTTCAAGTTAAAAATCAAAACTTATTTTACCAATAAAAAAACAAAACAAACTTACATCCAGTCTAATAATAGTGCTGCAAACATTAATGAGCTTCTATAGTGTAGAGGTACAAAGCAGTGATGAGTGTCACTCCTGACCAACTGACCTAAAGTCTTCTTTTGATGAGCATGGCACAAAGAACAGCATCACCTTGGTAAAAAACTGAAATAGTAATTGGGCTTTTGTCCATTGCAGGGTTTAAGGAACTACTATCAGCAACTCCAGAATCAGCTGAAGGGCATTGTGGAGCTGGTGAGAGGCAAACTGCCCAAACAAACACGGATCACTCTGGGAGCGTTGGTCACTATTGATGTCCATGCCAGGGATGTGGTCTTGGAGCTTATTAAGAAAGGTACCTCATGGTACAGCATGGCTCAGTTTAGAAACAGCACCAAGAAAACATACTTGAAAAACCAAATAATAAGTGTCCGTTTTTAACAGGTGTATCAAATGAAACAGACTTCCAATGGTTAGCCCAGCTTCGTTACTACTGGAGCAATGACAATGTTCGTGTTCGCATCATCAACTGTGATGTGAAGTACGCCTATGAGTACCTGGGGAACTCACCACGTCTGGTCATCACTCCGCTGACTGACAGATGCTACAGAACACTGGTAAAGTATCTGACAAATACAAGTACTTTTGTATTTGAATAATGCTGAGTGATCAGGTATTTTAACGTTCAATTCCATCGCTCTCCCTCTGTTTTAGATTGGGGCTTTCTACCTGCATTTGGGTGGTGCGCCTGAGGGTCCAGCTGGAACAGGAAAGACAGAAACCACCAAAGATCTAGCCAAAGCTTTAGCTGTGCAATGTGTGGTCTTCAACTGTTCTGACGGCCTGGATTACCTCGCTATGGGCAAAGTAACACCAACAAGATTTTTGGGGATTTATATTACTAATTCTAATGCCAAAGTTATAATGCAAAAGTGTTCATTTTTTAAAACTAATTTTTTGGTGCATTTTTTCATAGTTTTTTAAGGGTCTGGCTTCATCTGGTGCGTGGGCATGCTTTGATGAGTTCAACCGTATTGAGCTGGAGGTGCTCTCTGTAGTGGCCCAGCAGGTTCTCTGCATCCAGAGGGCCATTGAGCTGAACTTGGAGTACTTTGACTTTGAGGGGACCATGCTCAAACTCAATCCCAACTGCTTTGTGTCCATTACAATGAACCCTGGCTATGCAGGACGCTCAGAACTCCCAGACAACCTAAAGGTATTTAATCAGTGAATAAATATTTTGTTAGGCATTGTGGGTTTGCACTGTCAGTTCTAAAATAATATCTGCGGTTACTACTTCTACTCGGCATCATTGATTATATTAATTTACATTATTTGATCCCAGCTCTTCATCAATTATACACTGTAATAAATAGATCGTGCTTTTAGACCCCTTCAGTATAATGTAACATAATAAAATTACGTGTGTGAGTGTCCAACATCCACTGTCTTTCACTTCTGTGTGCAGGTGTTGTTCCGAACAGTGGCCATGATGGTGCCCAACTACGCACTGATAGCAGAGATCTCTCTGTATTCATATGGCTTCCTCAATGCCAAACCACTGTCAGTAAAGATTGTGATGACGTACAGGCTCTGTTCAGAGCAGCTCTCCTCCCAGTTCCATTATGATTACGGCATGAGGGCCGTCAAAGCTGTACTTGTGGCTGCAGGAAACCTCAAGCTCAAGTATCCTGATGAGAATGAGGACATACTGGTATTTCTGCTGAAATTAATGCATTTGTTAAATTAGTCTATCCTGTATGCCCTAATTGTCAACTTTTATAGTTTGTCAATTGTTTTTTTGACCCTTTAAAATTTTTTTCCCACATATTGTAACGTCCAGCTTCTGAGGTCCATAAAGGATGTCAATGAGCCCAAATTTCTTTCCCATGATATTCCGCTGTTCAATGGAATTACCAGTGATTTGTTCCCAGGCATCTCCCTTCCTGAGGCTGACTATCAGGTCAGACACGATGATGTCATTACTTATTTGTTTGTCCTAAATCTAATAACACCTGTGCAGTTATTAATATTGTCATGCGTATCATAATCAGTGTTTTTTCATGTCTTTGGCAGCTGTTTTTGGAGGCTGCTGAAGAATGCTGTAAAAATCACAATGTACAGCCAACAGAGGTCTTCTTAAAGAAGATGATCCAGACATATGAGATGATGATAGTCAGGCATGGGTGTGTTGTATTTCAATTTCAATGTTATCAAATTATGATATCCCATTTACCAGGTTTGCAGTTACAGTATTCCACACAACTGGCACACGGCTTGAAGGGAATACTTGAAACATGATCTTGCATGAAGATATTCCTTCTTTTGCATCAGGTTCATGCTGGTCGGGGAATCTTTTGCTGGGAAGACCAAAGTGCTACACGTTCTCGCTGACACGCTGACTCTCATGAATGAGAAAGGGTACGGTGAGGAGGAGAAGATCATCTACAGGACATTGAACCCAAAGTCCATCACCATGGGACAGCTCTTTGGACAGTTTGACCTAGTTTCCCATGAGGTAGAACTGTGTCTTGGATCTTCTTGTATTTATTCTGTATCCCAGATTTAAAAATATTGTATTTAAAGTATCGATGTAGATCTGGGACAACAGGTGGCCCTTTCTTCTTCTTAGTCTTTTCACTTTTTCCTTTTCCTCATTGTTAGTGGACAGATGGGATTGTGGCCAACACGTTTCGTGAGTTTGCATCGGCTGACACACCAGAACGTAAATGGGTGGTGTTTGATGGTCCCATAGACACACTGTGGATTGAGAGCATGAACACTGTTTTGGATGACAACAAAAAGGTACATAATTCACAGAAAAAAGCATTAGATTTTTTATTTTAATTTTATTTCCACATACTTATAGTAAAATAATTTTTGCTTCTCTCTTCCTCCACAGTTGTGCCTAATGAGTGGAGAGATCATCCAGATGTCCAATCAGATGAGTCTGATTTTTGAAGCAATGGATTTATCACAGGCCTCGGTGAGTTAGATGTTTTCTAATGAAGCTTTAATAGTTCACCAAACTGCTTGATAAGATGTTGAACAACATTTTCGATTAGCCAATGGGAATTAACAATGTATCTAGCTTGACTAACTGACTGATTGTTTGTTTGCTTATCTTCTTCCGCTGCAGCCTGCCACAGTCAGTCGATGTGGTATGATCTACATGGAACCGTCTCAGTTGGGCTGGGAGCCCTTAGTGATCTCCTGGATGAACAATCTTCCTGATGCCCTGCAGAGCCCCGACAACCGCTCCCAGCTGCTGGAGCTCTTCCACTGGCTCCTGCCGCCTGCCCTCAGGATGCTGCGTAAACACTGCAGAGTAAGTGGCCCCAGGCCCCAGAACAACCCAGACACTAATATCGGTAGAACATTTAGTGCATGTTTATTTAAACATAGAAGATTTGTCATGCTGGATTATGTTTTTTTTCTTTCCAGGAAGTTGTTTCCACTAGCAACAGTAACACGGTGGTGTCCTTGTGTCGACTGTTTGAGATGCTGCTCACTGAACCTGTAAAAACGAGTGCTGGAGATAAAAATATTAGCACCTGGATCATGGTAAAAGGACTCAATCATTTGTCATTTTGAATGATATTGGAACCTTATTTTTTTAAAACTCTTGCTTTGGAACAACTCACCATACACCGCACCGCCATACAAATGTTTGAGTGTTTTTGGATTTGTACTTTCCATTTCAGTTACATTTTTGTATGACACCTCCCCTTCTCTTCCTTTATGATTGCAGGCAGCTTTTGCCTTCTCCCTGGTGTGGTCTATAGGTGGCAGCTGTGATGCAGACAGCCGAGAGAAGTTTAGTGAGTTCTTCCGGGTGACTGTGTCAGGAAAGACAGAAGATCATCCTATCCCTGCCACTGTGGGGAAGTGGGAGTGTCCAATGGATGAGAAAGGGCTGGTGTATGACTATTTCTATGAGGTATTGTGTAATTACATCACTCAGAGGTGTTTCACTTCTGTTTAAAATCAGTCAATCAACCATCCTGCAATCTCTTGAACAGTTTAAAGGAAAAGGCCGCTGGGTTCACTGGAATGATGCTATCAAGAATGTCAACCTGGGGGACAAAAACACCAAAGTGCAAGAGATCATTGTTCCCACCATAGATACAGTTCGCTACACCTACCTCATGGACCTCTGCGTCAGATACGGAGTGTTAGTATTCTAGGGTCACTGTGGCTCTGATACACACAAATGCAAAACTATTGTTTGACTTCTACATGTGCCATATATACTGGTTTCTAAAGAGTATTTCTCATTTTATTCGCTCAGGCATCTCCTGTTTGTTGGTCCTACTGGCACTGGGAAGTCAGTGTATGTGAAGGAGAAGCTGATGAACAATCTGGACAAAGACCGCTATCTACCCTTCTTTATCAATTTTTCAGCTCGCACTAGCGCCAACCAAACTCAGGTTAGCATTGAGGAAGCAGTAACTAAGAATGTCCTTTTTTCTTTTAGATTGCTAGGAAAAGGTTATTAGATGTAATAATGTAAACAAACAAGAAAGAGAAAATTTTTAAACTTTTATTATTGATTCTGTATTTATTGCATCTTCTAGAATATCATCATGTCCAGGTTAGATAAGAGAAGGAAGGGAGTGTTCGGGCCCCCCATGGGAAAGAAGTGTGTCATCTTTGTCGATGACATGAACATGCCTGCACTGGAACAGTTTGGAGCACAGCCTCCTGTGGAGCTTCTTCGACAGTATATAGACCATGGAAACTGGTATGAGCCTTCCACTATTAGATGCCAATTTAATGCATTAGAGAAGTTTAAGCATTGTTCACTACACCTTTATGCTCTGGCAGGTATGACCTGAAGGATACCTCCAGGATCTCTCTTGTTGACCTCCAGCTCATCTCAGCCATGGGCCCTCCTGGTGGTGGGAGGAACGCTGTGACATCTCGCTTCCTGAGACACTTCAACATTTTTAGCATCAATGCATTCAGTGATGACACCATGGTTCGCATCTTTTCCAGCGTGGTGGCCTTCTATCTCAAAAACAATGGATTCCCACCTGAATATTTCACTATTGGCAACCAAATAGTGACAGCTACAATGGAAGTGAGTCCCCCATAAACGCACAATGATATCACTTCGAATGAGATGGATTTTCATGTTTCTAAAGTTTTTCATGTGTAAAAGGCTCTTATGAATCATATCTTGTCTTCTGCAATGCTTTAATTCAATTTGTTTAATTCCTCAAGGTGTATAAGAAAGCTATGGAGAACCTGCTTCCAACTCCAGCCAAGTCTCACTACACCTTCAACCTGCGGGACTTCTCACGCGTTATTCAAGGCTGCCTGCTGCTGAAGAAGGACTCTCTGGAGAACAAACGCACTATGATACGCTTGTTTGTCCATGAGGTCTTCCGTGTCTACTATGACCGCCTGGTGGATGACAACGATCGAGCCTGGCTCTACCAGCTGATGAATGGCATCCTCAAAGATCACTTCAAAGAGTCCTTTGACCAGGTGTTTGATCACCTGAAACAAGGCAGTAGAGTAAGTTGAGATTCAGTTGTATTGGCTGTTGTGTCATGTGCTTTACTATTATTATGTTTCATAATGTTAGGAAAAATGCAGGAAAGAAGAGGAGCTGCTTTGGCCCGTTGTCACTCTTTGCTTCCCACGAACTAAGACTTTTTTGGATGCATTTTCGACCAGCATTTGAAACAATCTATTCATTTAAATTTAATTTTTTGCCATAAATGCCCTTCCTTTCTCAGCTGGTTGAGGAAGACATGCGGAATCTTCTGTTTGGTGACTACATGAACCCTGACCTGGAGGATGACGAACGCTTGTATGCTGAGGTACCCTCAATGGAAAGCTTTTCTCAAGTGGTGGAGTCGTGTCTTGATGAATACAACCAGATGCATAAGAATCGCATGAACCTCGTCATCTTCCGGTAAACAGCTTTGATATTATAGTCAATTCAACTATATGCACTGCAAAATAATGGGTTAAGCTTTTTTTTTAGTGTTAAATGACAAACAACCAAATGACCTGACCTTTTGTGCAGTAAGTTAATTAAATTGTGCCTTTGGATGGAAACTTAATAAAAAAAAATGTCGGCATTATGTAGCTATGTCCTGGAGCACCTGTCCCGTATTAGCCGTGTGTTGAAGCAACCAGGAGGCAATGCCCTACTAGTGGGAGTGGGAGGCAGCGGACGCCAGTCCATCACCCGTCTGGCTACATCCATGGCCCACATGACGATGTTTCAGCCTGAGATCTCTAAAAGCTATGGCATCACTGAGTGGAGAGATGACCTCAAGGTCAGCTTTTTGGTTTAGGACAATATTCTGTGTCCAATACAATTCTGATGCATCCCTTGTTGCAGCACTTCTCATACCATTTTGATCTCTGCTTGTAATTATTTTGCATGTTCATAATTCATGGAATATTTCAACAATACTCTTGTCTCCCTGCTTTGAATTATACTTTAGATGCTGCTGAAAAATTCTGGGGTGAAAGGTCAAAAGACGGTGTTCTTGCTAACTGACGCTCAGATCAAAGATGAGGCTTTTCTAGAGGACGTGGACAGTGTCCTGAACACAGGGGAGGTGCCCAATCTGTTTGCCATCGACGAGAAGCAAGAGATCATGGAGGTAGTCTGTCACAAACTACATGTATACCCTTATAGGGCAATGCATACCTTGTATAAAAGGCCATTATCATTTATGTTTAATGTTACTCTTACTTAATCTCTCTCCAGACAGTACGACCCATTGCCCAGGCTGGTAATAAGACTTTGGAGTTGAGTCCTTTGACTCTGTTCGCCTTCTTTGTGGCACGTTGTAGAGAGAACCTGCACATCGTTGTGGCCTTCAGTCCTATTGGAGATGCCTTTCGAAATCGCCTGCGCCAATTTCCATCGCTTATCAACTGCTGTACCATTGACTGGTTCCAGGTACTGAATAGGCCTTAGGAACGGTGTGATCGCTTAGTTTGTACTTTGTCTTTAGTAAAATATACTGCATGTGACAAACACAGAAAAACTGTCTGTCTATGTATGTACAGCATCTGTGTGTCGGTCAGTCAGTTTGTCATGTGTGGAAAAAGGAGAGATAGGTTAGCTAATAGATACTTTTCTTAACAGTGTCAGCAGTCTGCCTTTGCATGCTCTCACCTTTGTTCCTATCCTCACGGCCCTTTCTTCTCTTTGCCCTGACAGCCATGGCCGGAGGAGGCTCTTGAGCGAGTAGCCAACTCCTTCCTGGAGTCACTGGAGATGAGTGAAAATGAGAGGCAGGAGGTCATACCCATCTGCAAAACATTCCATACATCTGCCAAACAGCTCTCACAGAGGTACGACATGTGGTTATTTATAACTTGTATATGATAAACTATGATATGGGTTCTTAATAACACTGTTTTTTTCATCACAGATTCCTCTCTGAGCTGGGTCGCCATAATTATGTGACACCCACATCCTACCTGGAGCTGATTGCAGCTTTCCGTCTGCTGCTCACTCAGAAAAGAGACACTGTAATGAAAGCAAAACAGAGGTATACCAACGGTCTGGATAAACTAGCCTTCGCTGAATCTCAGGTATATGCAGCACCATTGTATACCGGATTTTTTTTTTTTTTTTGTCGTCTTTATTTTTCTACTAAAATATTCATCATACTTTTGTTTTATTCATTTTAATAATGTTTCTCTACAGGTTGGTGAGATGAAGAAGGAACTCGTAGACCTGCAGCCCAAACTTGAACAGGCAAAGATAGACAACAACAAAATGATGAAGGTGAATAAGAGTCACATCTTCATTCAGCCTCAATCGACCTAGAGTATATATACCAGTCAGTATATGTTAATATACTGAATGTAATTGTTTAATGTGATGACTTTCAGGTGATTGAAGTAGAGTCTGTACAGGTGGAAGCCAAAAGTAAAGTTGTGCGCGTTGATGAGGAGGCAGCAACTATAAAAGCCAATGAGGCTCAGGCTCTGAAGAACGAGTGTGAGAGTGACTTGGCTGAGGCCATCCCGGCCCTGGAGGCTGCTCTCTCAGCCTTGGACACTTTGAAAGTGAGCGCCCTTCAACTGCACTGCTTTAGTGTCACAAGTTTAGCCACTCAGACCATCGCAGTTTAGACAGTCTGGTAAGTTGAGCTCCCTGTGTCATTTCAGCCCTCTGATGTCACAATTGTGAAGTCGATGAAAAATCCTCCTTCGGGGGTTAAGCTGGTGATGTCAGCTGTGTGTGTAATGAAGGAGATAAAGCCGGATAAGATAGCTGACCCAGCTGGGACAGGAAAAAAGGTTGGACTGAGGGAAAAAAATCAATCTTATAAAAGAAATTTTAACATTGCAACTTAAAGTAATATCACAAATAGTAACTTATATTCTTTATTTTCTAGGTGTTAGACTACTGGGGTCCAAGCAAGAAGCTACTGGGTGACATGAACTTTTTACGAGATCTTAGAGAATATGACAAGGACAACATTCCTGTGAGTATCAGGGAAGCTACATTCTTAATGTGCTATTGCTCTGACTAACTCCTCTGTTTCTTCTTTGCAGGTTCCTGTGATGCAAAAAATCCGTAGTGAGTACATGACTAATCCTGACTTTGACCCCAGTATAGTGGCAAAGGCCTCCTCTGCAGCAGAGGGCCTGTGCAAGTGGATCAAAGCAATGGAGGTGTATGACAGGGTGGCAAAGGTGCAGTGTTGCATAGTCTTTTTTTCTCTTGACTTGTCCTGATAATACATACATATTCTTCTTATTCTTTGATGACAACCACTCTCTATGGTTTTAGGTTGTGGCTCCTAAGAAGGCCAATCTCGCAGAGGCGCAGGAGTCCCTGGCTGCTACCATGGCCCTGCTGGACCAGAAGAGAGCTGAGCTAAAGGAGGTCGAGGACCGTTTGGCTGCCCTTCAGAAAACCTTTGAGGAGAAGACAGAGGAGAAGGCCCAGCTGGAGTTCCAGGTGGATTTGTGCGCCAGGAAGTTGGAGAGGGCTGAGAAACTCATCGGTGGTCTGGGTGGAGAGAAGACTAGGTCAGGAAGCGTTGTAGTTTTCTTCTTTCTATTATACAGAGACTCTCTTAAGTTTCTTCACAAATGGCCCTAGCTACTCATGCGCTAAGGCAGTCTTTCTCAAAGAGTGCTCCGCGGACCACTGGTGGTCCGTGAGTATATTGGTAAAATGTCACATTTTAAATTAATATAAGTTTAAAAGTGTTTCTCAAACTATTTAAAAATGACTAATAGAGTGTAGCATAGATGTAGCATAGCTACGTAGCTACGTGGGTTCGTTTTACGATCTTACGCCATAAATGATCTGCGCGTCAACTGACAAGATGGATCGATGGCTCAAGACCGGGTCAGTTAAAAGAAAATTAAATGGAAAATCTGACGCGACAGTCAAGGTGCATCGTCCTGATGCAGGTGGTTCAGCAGCTACAAGTGGTTCAGCCACAGCGACAACAAGTGATTTTGTGTCAAAAAATACTACATTTTTCCTGAAAAAAAGCTTGGATGTCAAAAAATATTTCATGAAATATTTTCATGAAAAAAGCTTTGATGTGAAAAAAACCTTAATTTTCCATAAGTAAGTTGCGGCTCTGTTCGCTCGGCCATAAACTCAGTAATAAATGTAGTCTACGTTTTCAGATGTGTAAAATCACTCAGCATTTACAGTTTAGATCGCATATGAATGAAATGCTTGTAGAATCCGTAGTTGTATTTGTATTGTTGATTTAATGTGTGAACGAGTGATGTAGAGAAGGTCACATAAAGCTCAATATTAACCTGTAATGTGTAATATACTGTTGGAGTGGTAAGCAGGCCTGTTGTTTTGGGGTATTTGGGGAGTTAGGTGGTCCGTGAGGGTTTTTTTTTTATTGGTTAAGAAGTGGTCCTTGGTCTGAAAAAGTTTGAGAACCCCTCCGCTAAGGTGATAGTAATACCTTTCTTTCTATACTTTTCTTCTTTCTTTTTGTTTACTCCAGATTCTCTTGTCTACAACACACATTAGTTATGCAAGTAATATATGTACTGTGATTGAAAATAAAATACATCTAAGATATGCATTGATTATTTAAATAAGCCAATTTCCAAGATGATGTACATACATATTGTATTGTTTATTATTTCCTGCAAATAAGATAATTACAATATAACACTGATAAAAGGAATTTGTCTTAAGATGGTCTAAGGCAGCAGATGACCTACAGAACACATACGACAACCTGACTGGAGATGTTCTCATCTCCGCTGGCGTCATCGCCTATCTGGGGGCGTTCACTGCCGGCTTCAGACAGGACTGCACCAAGTCATGGACCAAACTCTGCCAAGTAACAGTCCTCATGTTCTTTATTTAGACTTTTTTTGATCCTTTCTTTGACATTTAATTGCTTCTTATCTTTCTTTTCACCTACCTTGATATCTGTAGTCTAAGAACATCCCATCAGCAGATGACTTCTCTCTCAGTAAGACTCTGGGAGATCCCATTAAGATCAGGGCTTGGAACATCGCAGGCCTCCCCAGTGACTCGTTCTCCATCGATAATGGGGTCATTGTCAGTAATTCACGTAGATGGTGAGTCTGTACTGCTGAAAAATTGTTTTGAAGTTAAATCTCTTACTACTGAAAAATGTATTAAAAAAATGTATCAAAAATATACACATTTTGGTAAAGGTGTCACAGGTAGGGTAACGGGGAGGACCCAAATGCAGGGAACAGATGGTGGGTTAACAACAGAGAGCTTTATTGTAAAAGCTTAAACAACCAACAAACAGGCAAATAGCAAAAACTGAAACACAAACTAGACTGGAACGAGGGAACACGGTGATCGACGACATGGGAGTCATAGACAACGAACCGACAAGGAACAAAGAAACGAGAGGTGTATATACACACACACAGACACTAATGACAGACGAGACACAGCTGGAGAGGGTAGGTAACGACACAAGGGTGGCAGGGTGATTACACACAAACAGGAAGTAAAGCTAAACAAGACACAAGGGGAAAAAACTTTACAAAATAAAACAGGAAGTGGGAAAACACCTAGGCCATGACAAAATGTAAAGAAAAGGTGTACAATTCAACCTTAGTTTAATCGCATCTCTTATGCTTGTGTTTTTGTAGGCCCTTGATGATTGACCCTCAGGGTCAGGCCAACAAGTGGGCGAAGAATTCAGAGAAAGACAACAACCTGAGTGTAATCAAGCTAACAGACGGGGACTACATGAGAACTTTAGAAAACTGTATTCAATTTGGAACACCTTTGCTGCTGGAAAATGTAGGAGAGGAGCTGGACCCCTCCCTGGAACCACTGCTGCTCAAACAAACCTTCAAACAAGGTGCTGTGACTGTGAGATGGCTATGTAGGTGCAAATTGATATTTGAATGTAAAAGTAAAACTGTGAAAAGGTTCAATCATTTTTTTGTTCCACCTAGGCGGTGTGGATTGCATCAGGCTGGGGGAGAGTGTGATTGAGTACTCCTGTGATTTCCGTTTCTACATCACCACTAAGCTGAGGAACCCACACTACCTACCAGAACTGGCCACCAAGGTGTCCCTGCTCAATTTCATGATCACCCCAGAGGGCTTGGAGGACCAGCTGCTGGGGATTGTGGTTGCCAAGGAGAGGTAGCGGTCATAAAATGGTCATGTTGGTATACACACTTAAATACTTCTTATCACTTCTTCAGAGCATTGTTTCTGCTCTATCTGCTCTACAGGCCAGAACTGGAAGAGGAGAGAAATGCACTTATCCTGCAGTCAGCTGCCAATAAAAGGCAGCTAAAGGAAATTGAGGACAAAATCCTGGAGACTCTGCAGTCCTCTGAAGGAAATATCCTGGAAGATGAGAGTGCCATTCAGATTCTGGACTCCGCAAAGATCATGTCCAATGAGATTAGCAAGAAACAGCAGGTGTGGACATTGCACAAACCACGATATCTAGATTGTGAATATGATGAATCTGATCATTGGTAGTCTTATTTACTACTGTTTACGTATTTCCCAGATTGCAGAGAAGACAGAGATCAAGATAGCAGAGTCTAGAGAGGGTTACAGAGCCATTGCCAAACATTCCTCCATCCTGTTCTTCAGCATTGCTGATCTGACCAACATAGACCCGATGTACCAGTACTCTCTCAGCTGGTTTGTCAACCTCTACATTAACTCTATACAAGACAGGTGAGTGATGCACATGATGTGTTTTCTGCAGTGTCTGAAAAAAGTAATACATTGAGACTATCTCCATCTTTTGTACATAAACACAAACTTGAATATCACACAGGAATCACACATTTAACGAAGAGGAGGTTTGTTACAGCAATAGCAATTGTAAATATTATGAATTATTTTCATTGTACATATTTGACTAAATGGGACACACTGGTGGTAAGAGACGGAGCCCTTTTCTGAGTTAGCAAATATTCAGCTACATTTCGAAATTCTGAATGAAAAACATACTCCACACTATGACATCTGACATGAACTTTTAGCATAGGATTATATACCTTTTATGAGTTGGTCTGTGTTCATCTGAAGCTTCCTATGTTTTGTCTTTTATCAGTAACAAGTCCAAGATCCTGGAGAGGAGGCTTCGATACCTGATTGATCACTTCACCTATAACCTATACTGTAACGTCTGTCGCTCTCTATTTGAGAGGGACAAACTCCTCTTTTCCTTCCTCCTCTGCAGCAATCTACTCCTGTAAGTGTAAAAGCTACCAGGGGGATATTGGTTGAATTAATTAGATCATTAGAATTTGATTTGAGCTTTTAACCACATGCTCAGATGAAGATATACTATGTGAATGGCTGCTCTCCTCTTCTATTTCCACTCAGAGCGAAAGAGAAGATTGAATACTCTGACTTCATGTTCTTTCTGACCGGAGGAGTGGGACTGCAGAACACCATTACTAACCCCGACCCCAGCTGGCTACAGGACAAAAGCTGGGATGAGACCTGTAGAGCCAGTGAACTGTCTGGCTTGCAAGGAATAAAGTAAAAAGCACTCACTCAATCAAAAATGCTTTTTTTTATGCCTTCTGTGTACAACTACACAGTCCTGTTTTTTTTAACAAAATGGAGTGAATCTATGTTTTATTTATTCCACAGAGAGGCTTTCATCAAAAGCCCGGAAGACTTTAAATCTATTTATGACAGCAAAGAGCCAAGCAACACTCCTCTGCCTGCTCCATGGTGTGAAAAACTAAATGACCTGCAGAAGATGATCATTGTTCGCTGTCTCAGGCCTGATAAGATAGTTCCAGCTGTCACTAAATACGTGACTGGCAAACTGGGGAAGAAATTTGTTCAGCCCCCTCCCTTTGACCTGAGTAAGAGCTACCTGGACTCCAACTCCACCATCCCACTCGTATTTGTGCTGTCTCCAGGAGCTGATCCCATGGCTAGTAAGTCCCTACAGTACCAATCATTGACTGTCAAGGTTCTATATAATGCTTCCACTGAAAAACTAGAAATAACAACATCCCTCTACAGGCTTACTGAAGTTTGCCAGTGACAAGAACATGGGTGGTGCCAAGTTCCAGTCCATCTCTCTGGGGCAGGGCCAGGGACCCATCGCTGCCAAAATGATAACGACAGCCATGCGGGATGGGACGTGGGTGTGTTTGCAGAATTGTCACCTGGCCGTTTCCTGGATGTCCACTCTCGAGAAAATCTGTGAGGACTTCAGTCCAGCTACATGCCACCCAGACTTCCGTCTGTGGCTCACCAGCTACCCTTCAGCCAAGGTAAAGCTCAATGCATTTCATACGGCTCATGTGTATAAATGACCCACTTTAAGCAGCAAGACAGAGAGGTATTCTGACTATAGTCCTTATGAAAAAAAAAACATCCTTTATGATATCAGTTTCCAGTGACTATCCTGCAGAACGGGGTGAAAATGACCAACGAGCCTCCTACAGGACTCCGGCTCAACCTGCTGCAGTCTTACTTGTCAGATCCTGTTTCTGACTCAAACTTCTTCACTAACTGCCCCGAGAAGGAGCTGGTGAGTGGGGAAGCTAATTTAAACGTTGTACGTGACAGGAATTTGAGAATTGAAAAAGTTTTATCATACAGTATGAAGGACATTCTCCGACTCTTGGATTCCTCCACTAGATTTGGGAGAAGCTCCTGTATGGACTGTGCTTCTTCCATGCTCTTGTTCAGGAGAGGAAGAAGTTTGGTCCACTGGGCTGGAATATTCCCTATGGCTTCAATGAGTCTGACCTACGTATAAGCATCAGACAGCTACAGGTATTCATTCAGAGTTTCAGTGGCCATGTTTCTACATCACAACAATCTAAAAATGCATTTGATTTGTTTTCTGTTTAGCTGTTTGTGAATGAATATGAAGAGGTGCCCTTTGAGGCCATAACTTACCTGACCGGGGAGTGTAACTATGGCGGCCGTGTGACAGACGACTGGGATAGGAGGCTCCTGATGACCGTCTTGGCTGACTTCTACAACAAAGACATCATTGAGAAACCTCGCTACCCTTTCTCCCCTAGTGGTGAATACTTTGCCCCACCTAAATCTATCTACGCCGACTACATTGAATTTATCAAGGTGAAGCCACTTGAGATAAAACACATAATGAAGATAACTATGTATTTGATTAGTTTTTTCTCTATAATCTCTTCCAACTGAGTAGCAATGTATGTTGTTGTGTTCTAGGCACTTCCGTTCGGCCAGCATCCAGAGGTGTTTGGGATGCACGAAAATGTAGACATTTCTAAAGATCTCCAGCAGACAAAGCTGCTGTTTGATTCACTGCTACTCACCCAGGGTGGAGGCGCTAAGGGAGGGGCCAGCTCTGGCAGTGACAACACACTGTACGACATAGCGAATGACATCCTCACTAAGGTATACACTAATCAAACCTCCTTTCATTTACAACATTTTTGGTATGTATGTTTCATCTTTTGGTAGGAAAAACACATGCAAGTGTAGCTTTTTCAAATAAAGTGGACGTTTCCTTTTACCTTGTTTCTAATTTACATGCACTAAGTTGTATATTTTGACTTTTGACTTTGTTTGTTGTTTATTTTAACTAGCAGACTTGCCTTCCCCCCCCAGCTTCCAGCTAATTTTGACACAGAAGCAGCTCTCTTGAAGTTCCCAGTGCTCTACGAGGAGAGTATGAACACTGTGCTCGTACAAGAGATGGAGCGCTACAACACGTATGGACGAACAGCTCAGTGCAGACCTTTAGGACATGCAGCGCATCATCACCTATATGACTTGACGGCTGTTTTCTCTCTCTCTCTCTCTCTCTTTCTCTCGCTCTCTCTCTCTCAGGCTGTGTGGTACGATCCGTGTTAGTCTGCAGAATCTGTTGAAGGCAATTAAGGGCTTGGTGGTGATGGATGCGGAGCTGGAAGCAGTCGCAGTCAGTTTGATAGTGGGAAAGGTCCCAGAGAAATGGGCTAAGCGCTCTTACCCTAGCCTCAAGCCTTTGGGCAGCTACATTACTGATTTTCTCTCAAGACTCAAGTTTCTGCAGGTGAGACTGCTTAGTAAAGATCAATTAGTTGAACAGGAGACAGAAGGAGCTTTGTTAAGTTTTCTTTACACCACTTATAGATTTACTTTCACGTTTTGTGCCTCCTGTAGGATTGGTATGACACCAGCAAACCCAGCGTGTTCTGGCTGTCGGGCTTCTTCTTCACCCAGGCCTTCCTAACTGGGGCTATGCAGAACTATGCCAGGAAATACCACGTCCCCATAGACCTGCTGGGCTTTGATTTTCAGGTCAAAAGACAGACACTTTGTGATCCCTCTGTCTCCACCTCAAAGACCTTCTCATAGCCCTACAAGTATACTGAGCTGTGCGTTTGTTTTCTTGATTTTATCTTACAGGTTCTTTCTATTGATGAGTCAGAGACATCGCCTGAGGATGGCGTTTACGTTAATGGGATGTTTCTGGATGGAGCTCGATGGAACAAAGAAAGGTAGATGTTCATACTCTTTATGAGGTTATTTTTCTAAAAATTTTGAAAAAATGTAATATCATTGTAATAGGGAAGTGCAAATAACCTTGATAAACCTTAATTATTGTTTGTCTCCCTATCATCAGTGGATTTTTGGCTGAGCAGCATCCCAAAGTCCTATTTGACGTGGTGCCCATCATCTGGGTAAAACCCAGTAAGTAAATTACCAGACTTTGTACATTGCCAAATGAATAACAGCTGAAATGCCTGCCCTTCATGTTTTCAGCTGTCTATTTCAAAGCCATTATTTTAAACTTGCTGTTTGTTTTACTCTGCCTCGTCTCTTTGCTTCCCTCTCTCCGATGCAGATGAAAAGAAGAGCATCGATCAGGCTCAGCTGTATGTCTGCCCTCTCTACAAGACCAGTGAGAGGAAGGGCACCCTCTCCACCACAGGCCACTCCACTAATTTTGTCATTTCTATGGTGTTGCCCACTAGCAGGCGCCCTCAACACTGGATCAAGCGTGGTGTGGCCATGCTCTGCCAGCTCGATGACTGAAATCAGACAGCACACTTTACTGTGACACTTTAAAAGCTTTGATGCGTTTTTTGATTATCTGTCCCTTCACAGTGCAAGATTAAATGAAACATCTGTTTGTGACCAACTACGGAGTATGTTTTTAAAAACTATGGATAGATCATATTTGTGGATAGCTATGGAGCGGTACATGGAATTGTGCATGATGTGCTTTTCATTTCAAATGCCCTTGTTGTTCATTTTCAACTACTAAATACAAGGCTAGATGGTTTTGTGACATCATTTTCTCCAAAAACAAACAAACTGAAAGACACTTAAATTCACATGGATGTGCGTCAGACGAACTGTGACTTTTCAATCGAAAACACACATTTCAATCCAAAGCAGGTCCTGATGTGATTCCAAAACAAGTAAAAAAGAGTGCACTGCATTGGTTTTATTACATTTAGAAAAGGCTAAAAACATGCAGCCATTTATTTGATCCCTGCACACAACTAACATGATTATTCCATATGTAGGCATACACTCCATGCCTAGTGTACAGCAACTTCTGTTACTAATTTAAGCCTCCACTTGAGCTGTTTGAGTTTTTACACCAGTTCAAAGATTCCTTTCCTGGAATGGAAAGTATGTAACATTGCTTTTCGAACACATTTGCAGTCATGCACTGTAAAAATGTGTGGTCACAAGCCAGATGTAAAAAGAAAATTAAATAAAAAGGTTTGTAAAATGAACAACAGATGGCTTGTAATGAGAACCAGGAAAACTAGTAACGAGGAACTTTGATCTTTGAATTTTCCCAGTGTCCGCTTGCTTCTGTTTGTCACCTGCTTGTCTCTTGGTTCCTCGCTGTGAGCTGATATTGTCTACACACTGCAATGTCTTTGCTATAAAGGCCCTGAGTTCCAGCTCACACACAGTACAGCAACAACATAAACTTTACAATTGATCACTGAATAAAAAGTGAAAAAAACGTAACCTAATATACATCATATGGAAATGTATACTCACACTAACTTGTGCATATGTAAATACGGGCCTGCTTTTTGTTTTTTAATAATGGTCATAATGGTGTTATGAGTGAACGTGTACGTACAGTATATGTGTTGAATGGGGGCAGTTGTTGCAGTGCTCAGTGGGTCAAAGCTAGGTGCTGGCTGTGAAGACCCCGTGATCTGATATTTATAGTGGCAGGGATATAAATAGCTGCAGTATGTGTGCGTACTGAGGAGTCTACTGGCACTAATGTTGTAGAAGCCACCGAAGGCACACACCTATCTGACTGAAGGTAAACACCAGAAAATAAATAAATAAAATATAGAAAAACTAGATTGCTTAGTGTGGAGTTTGCTGTATAGACAACCTGTTACAACTTTATGATTTGTAGCTGTTGATTTCTCATGTTGTGTTGATGAATTTACAGGTAATTTGATAGCACTTGAGATTCTGTTGAAAAATGGTTGAAGTTTTCTTCTTGACATTTCCTCTGAAACTTTAAGATTAATATTTAAGAAATGCTCACAGCAATTATTTATACAGTAAGAATCTCCATGCCTTTGGCCACACTGAGAGAGAAACGCTGTAAAGTCTCTGCTCTCACATGGCCTTTAAAGATAAGAGCTAAAGCTAAGTTAAAAAGCTATAGGAGTGCTAATTGGATTCATTCAGAATCTTGAATTCGAGTTTTGACATCTATTTCAACTACAGGAATAAGACTGACAGCAACTATTCCGTGCTTAGCTGCACTGTGCTGTAGTTCCCTTTCCCCTGTTAGTATTCAGGGCTGCAAGCGTTGTGCGAGTTCTCGGGTGCCAGATTCAATGGTTTACCTTATGGCCGTCTCCCCAGTGCAGTTCCTTGTCCATTGACCCTTTCTGGACTAACAGATGAACACGGAGACAGAAGATGACTTTTATCAATCGGAGGACGACTTGGATGAAAATGAGGCAACGCAATATATAATTGAACAAAGTCTGATTGAATATAGAAAGCTCAAAGGACTGAATCCAAGGTTAATCTCTAACCACCAAGTAATAAATATTTCTCTTTCTCTCTACATGGAGTGTCTCTTGTTAAACATTTAACTGTATTTTGATAGTGATCTGACACCTAGTGAAGACCCTGATGAGATTTTCAAAGCAATCCAGGAGGGTAAGCTGATGTAACTCCTTAACCTGTGCAAACTGATGCACATTATCATTTGATCTCGCCAGAAGTTCTGATACAATGTACTGCCCTCGTGTTCAGGTGATGAAGGTGCACTGAACAGACTCACAGTGCAACCAGAGACTCTATCCAGAGTTGATGAGCGAGGATGGATCCCGCTCCATGAGGCTTCAGCGCAAGAGAATAAAAGGATGCTAGAGATTATCTTCTCAGGTAGTGAGGTGATTAAAGGTATGACTGTAATGTTTGACTCTTTTTTTAATTCTGCCATGTTGATTAGTTGTTTTGTGTTCAAAGCATCACCTCCGGGTGCAGCCCAGTGTCGTACTCTGAAGGGGGAGACGCCACTGTTTCTGGCTGTGGTTCATGGACTCAGAGAGAACGCGACATTCCTGTTACAGAATGCTAGTAGCCCAGATCTCCAGAATGATGAGCAGGATTCTCCGTTAGTGGCAGGTATCTGACGTCTGAATGCGCCTCATTATACACCCAAAGAGATTTGCCGATTTCAAAATCTTCTCTCTCCTGCTGCTTTTTTCTTAGCTATTCTAAATGACCAGTACGACTTGGCCACACTATTGCTTCGCTACAGTGCCAAAGTAGACCAAGTAGGACCACTAAACAGGACAGCTCTACACGAGTCCGCCTTTTTAGGCCTGGAGAACTTTGTCTATCTGCTCTTAGAATCTGGTGCCAACCCAAATGCATGCGACGTCAAAAAGAAAACTCCACTGGCTCTGGCTGCACAGAATGGACATCTGAACGTGGTGGAGGTCCTGTTAGAAAAAGGTATACGAGATAAGGTGATTTAAACTCCACTTTGGGTTTCAAACGTATCTGGGTCCCATTACTTATTGAGTTGATCTGACAATGTATGCTGCAATAGTGAAGGATAAAAAAATCCCTTTGCAATTTCACTTTTCAGGAAAGTTGGAGAAAAAAAAAAAGATCCATACAATACCGTAATAATAACTGTTCAATTTAATAACAAAGGAATCTTTCCATACTGTTTTCTAGGTCTGACGATTGCCTGTTAAAGGAAGATTCTTATAGTATCTGTATTCATTTTGTAGGAGCCCATGTGTGGTGTGAATCAGAGTCAGGCCCTGTCCTGTTTGATGCAGCAGCATCAGGAAACCCTGACATAATCTCCTTGCTGCTGGATCATGGAGCAGATCCCAACATACCTCTTTACAATGGGCATATGCCAATTCACCGAGTGGCCTACCATGGACACATACTGTGAGGAGGAATATCTAGCTTTCCCACTTTTCAGATAAAGTTTGAACTGCTGCATTGTTCTTAAATGAGGATTCTTCTTTGACAGAGCACTGGAGCACCTCATCCCAGTCACTAGGCTGGACGCTGTGAAGGAAGGTGGGATGAGTCCGCTCCATTCTGCAGCCGCTGGGGGACATGCCCAATGTGTGGAGATGCTGCTCAAAGCTGGCTACGATCCAAACTTCATGCTGCACCCCAGGGTGCGCCGCAACTATGATGACGAGCGCAGGTCTGCCCTTTTTTTTGCTGTGTCCAACAATGATCTTCAGTGCACCCGCTTGCTGTTAGAGGCTGAGGCAATGGTGAACCAGGATCCTATCAACTGTTTGCAGGTGGCTCTTAGACAGGGCAACTATGAACTGATCAACATGTTACTGAAGTTTGGGGCAAATGTAAACTACTACTCCCGTGTCAACACCACTCACTTCCCGTCGGCACTGCAGTACGCCTTGAAAGACGAGGTCATGCTGAGAATGATTCTGAACCATGGCTATGATGTCAAGCGTTGCTTTGACTGTCCGTATGGCGACAGTTCCCATGACTACGCTCCTTGGACGACCTCGGTCATCAAAGACCTGGTGGTGAGGCGAAGCTTGTCTGAGAGAGAAAATAGTGTGAAGAATGGAAGCGATATGAACAAACTGCACAGGGAAACCAGTTGAGTTTTTCAAGGTTTTGCTTTGACTGCCACTTGTGTCTTTGTTTGTCTCCTTCTAGTTCTGCGAGGTGATAACAGTGTCCTGGCTGAAGCACTTATCTGCTCAGGTGGTGCGCATCATGCTCGACTACACCGACCACGTCTCCTTCTGCACCAAACTTAAGGAAACCTTGGAGGAGCAGAAACAGTGGCCGGAGATCTGTCACATTCAAAGTGAGAACTGATCCACTTTTAAGTATTTTCCACCTGTCAGCAAAAGTGTATTGATGACATTACATGCATTAATTGACTTAACTGACTTTATTTACTCTCAGGAAATACACGGAGCCTGAAGCACCTGTGTCGGTTGCGGATAAGGGAGCATTTCAGTCACCTGCGCTTGAGATCCCCAGTTTTCATCAGCTTCCTTCCTCTTCCTCCCAGGCTGAAAGATTACATACGCTACAAGGAGTTTGATGTGTACAGCAGGGGCAGCATGGTGAACCCATAGTGAAAACACATTTACAGCTGCCACAGATACCACTGTGAACGAGGGGGAAAGACAACCAGTGTCCATTGTCTGTTTGCCTTGATATTGGGTGTTTTGGAAATTATGAAGTTTTTCAAGTACATGTTTTATGTGCTTTAAGTGTTGCAATATTATTTATACAAAACTGTATGGGCTTTGGAGTTCTTTCTTTTAAAAAGCTACAATGCCTTGTTATAGCGACTCCCCTGGTTAAATGGGTCCTAAAGAAACATTTTGAAAAAATTGCAAATAATGTATTATTATTGTAATTATTATTATTATTTCACACCCAGAATCCTATTGTAATAAGAGTACTCGATTTTATAATGTGAATACAAAAAAAATGAAAGAAGATATGGCATGAAAGCATAACACTAGTATGCAATAAAACGTTTACAACCTAATCAAAAACATTTAAAATTGCACGATTCTCTTGTCTTTCTTGTGAGACGGACACATGGAGGAATGTATCCCTCTTTGTCACCATCTTGTGGTAGAATGAAGTTTTACAAGAGTGGGATTTGTTCCGTAGGTTTTCTATATACAGTACATGGTTTTACAGTAAGTGTATTTGTCATCTACCAGCCATCTCAGTGTCTGAGGTAAATAGGTAAATAAATAAATAGGTGAATAAAAAATGTTGCAGAGTGATGTAAAAAATGTAGTAATTAGTAATTATGTCTAGCCTGGACATTCATTGTTTTTATTTTATTCACACAACGAATTTAAAAACAGCAAAAACATTACAATGACACAATGTTCATCCTCTAGACTCACCAGACATCAGACATTAAACATTTACACAGGTCTAATACAAAAAGTGTATTAAGCAGAATAAAACATAAAAATAACCATAACTAAACTAAAGTAGTAATAACATATTGATTAAGCGATTGTTAATTATAAAGATTGGTCAGAGCATTTTCTATTAATAGATATAGATCTTTGGCACATTTGGATTTCATTAATATCAAGGACTTAACATAGAGTTGAGTTTCATTATTAGCACGTGAAGACGGGTGGGGTCAATTTTGCCTTATGAATAAAGAATATGGCGAAAATGAGTCAACATTAGGCTGCATGTTATTACAGTTTCTTTCACCGCCATGTTCACTCACACGTCCATCGCTACATAAAGTCTCGCAGTACATCCACCCGCCGCTGGGTGGCGTTTGTAAACATCGTGACGGCAGCGTTTTGCAGTGGTGGAGAAGAACGTGTACGTCATTTTCACAATGGCGGAGGCTGGGTGAGGAGGAGTGTGTGTGTGAGAAGCGGCGCCGTAATCGTCTGAGCTACATTGCCCGTTAAACGTGCACGGTGCCCGAAAATGGCCCTGAACCCCAACGCGGCGGGGAAAAGGGACTCAGAATGTACCGAGACGGACGGTCTCCAGCCGGAGGGTGGCGAACCCCCGAAGAATTCAGCCACCACCTCGGCCACAGCCAACCAAAATGGCGATCAGCCTGGATGTGGAGACGGTGTAATGCCCGAACAAGAAGCCCCTGAGCGGCGGAGGAGCGTGCATACAGACGCCCGGAGCTTTAGCAGTTCTGCCTTGCCAGGCCAGAGACCGAGCGAAGAGCTGCCACGGAAAAATTTCCAAATCCCGAGGAAGATAAGAGAACGGAAAGGTGGTGCCATATCGCTGCTATTTTGAACAGAGCCTGTCCTGTCTTTCATAATTCTGCTGCTGCATGTTGCTAGCCTGCTAGCTAGCTGGATGGCCTCGCTAGTTTAACGAGTTTAACTAAATGTCCACCGACATTTTAGGTTTAGAATAAACCAACGTCATAGTCTGTAAGCGCCCGGGAAGTCTTGACTAATGTAGCGCGAGTTGTTACAGCAGACATAGCTTTGGTGGTCCAACCCAGGTACACACGTTACAGCAGACAGCTACGTTCCTGTGGAGGCACCTGAAAGCAACACACTGCCCATTTGAAAGCCCACCTTGTTTGGCCTCTTCACCGTTTCAGGGGAACATAGTGTTATTCAGTAATGCTGCTGCTGTCATGAGTGTGTTGCAGCCATCACCTGACAACATGTGTGTGTGTGTGTGTGCGTGTGTGTGTGTGTGAGTGAGTGTGAGTGTGCGTGTGTTTGTGTGTGTGTGTGTGTGTCAGTCACATTGACCTCAGTGAAGGGCATGAATAATCTACCCCACCCAACTTTTTAAAGATGTTTTCACAATACCAGGACACCTTTTTTTAGAATTAAATCTTGAGTAGGGCTGCCCACCCCTTGTCCCACCTGTACATCAGAGCATCCCTTTTACACCTTCACCTCAATACTCATGAGTACAATACAAAGACACTGCCCCATCATGTCTCAAAAAGGCGGTAGTACCCTGAACAAAGTGGCTGTTACAAGCCTTGCTGTCATACATCAGTTATTTGTGTATATGCAAAGTTGAGCTGAAGTTGCTGGACTTCACATTCTGAGCCACCTTCAGCAGGTTCCACGTGTAACGCATAACCTGTCTTACTGTTGGAGAACGTAGGTCTTCATCTTTTTTTTTTTTTTTGCCTCACATGAGAGAAGTTAACGTGTTACGTGTTACCCCGCAGCACGAGGCTTCATTCACTCGTCAGCAAGTGGCCGTTTCACTACTTTGCATGTGTTTGGATTGACATAATAAACCTTATGTAAACAGAGACAGATGCGACGCTTGGTCACCGGTTTGTTGATGTAAGGGATTCCTAGCTACTACTGTTCAGTGTTCCACTCCTCCTTTTAAAGGACACCTCTGTCATCTGTTGTGATGAGATGGCTTCAGCACATAGGAAACGTGTTCATTCATTGCAACCCCGTTAAGCCTCACTAAATGTACACACAGATGTATTGTCCGCAAGCACATCACGTCCTCCTGTACCTAATGTCTTCTCTATGGGAGCATGGGACTTTGTGCTATTGAACTAAAGTCTAAACATAGGTCGTGTGTATCTTCTTCTCGTGTAAGAAAGATGTATGCATGCCACACAACCCTAACCATGAGAAGAGCATGATTGTCAGTTTGATGATGTTGCCGTCTCCTGTGGTTTCACCTAACGTTTTGGTAATGCTGTGCTACTTTTTTGTACTGATCCTCCTCTGCACGTGCACACAGGTCTATGCTGTAGATGCTATATTCTAACCCACTGATTTACGTCTCTGTGTGCAGGCTTGTACCAGTTTTTGCCCCCTGGCAGCCGGGAGTTTGAGGACCTTGTGAAGATTTTCTCCTCGTTTTACCTCGACTCATCCTCACGAGCAACCTTCTCCTACTGCAAGGCCAGACTCATTCACAATGAGCTGCTGGAGAAGGAGGTTGGTCATTGTCTTCCCGTGCCAGTGTCAACACAAACATTTCGGCTGCTCCATTCTTTATTTATTTATTGATGGAACCTTTTTGTAGGTTTGAAACCAAAGATACAAAATCACGCACTATAGATTACTAGCGGGCTCCACAGCTTAGCTGTTAAAACGACTCTGCATTGCTATGATTCCTAAAGGGCTCTTATAGCTCACGTGGCAAGAAAAGGGCACATACTGAGGGCAGGCTGTAATAAAATGCGATCTTTCAAGTTACACATTCTACCAGAGCCATGCATGTAAGTGCCACAGTATTTAATTTGCTGTCTGCTCCTCCTTTTGTGCCAGTTCATCGAGAAGCGGAGAGAAATGAAGCAGGAGGGGCGGACGGAACAAGAGCTGACCGAGTCGTACTGCTTCCTTTATCCAGACAAATCCAAGGTGTTGATGGTGTACAAGTTATAAAGCATGATGGGTTTTTTTCCCGACACGATTCTAAGCTTTTTTTTTTTCTGTTCTCTTGTCTGTCTAGCTCCAGTGGATCTGCGAGAAGGGTCTGTCGGTTGGACACTCCAGGATTACTACACTGGGAAATCATTCAATGGGTAATTTAGTCTCAGGCACGTTGCCGTTTCCTCGAGAGGAATGATGGTTCCTGATCTTATCATATTCTTTGGAGCGTTGCCAGCCTATTTAGTTTCCTCTTTGGATGGATTGATGAGCATCTGAGGATGTTTGATTATTATTTGACCTGATAAACCTACAAATTGTAGATGGATGTTACATGCCATATCAACAAACTGGGAATGACTGATATGCAACAATATATCAACTAAATGTTGGTTCACAACCGACTACCCATTGAAGGAATGGCATTTTCTCTCAAAATATCAACAGGTAATTGACATGATGTGTATGGTTCGAATTTTAGAGGGTAAATAGGATTCTTAAATGCTTTTTTTGATGCCGTATGATTGAGGCTTTTTGTCTAATTCAGTTCTTTCTTTTATCGTTGTAGGCGTATATGTCTCAAAATATTCTGATCTGCTACAAATCAATCCCTTTGAAGTGGGCTTGTCTGGAGACATCATCGTTTTCAAAGTTATGAGGGTATGGCCACTAGTCTATTTTCATTTTGTTCTGTTGACAGAGTCGTACTTCTCGTGGGACCTTAAACTCACCGGTATGTTTTGTCTCTCAGGGCCGAATAAAGCAAATCCATGAGAACATACCTAAGAATGCCATGGAACCGAACCTGAAGTTCGACTCTCACTTGTCTAAAAGTGCCAATAGGGTTACGTCTTTGCTGTCTTACAGGGCTTTTGAGCTCACACAGGTAAACAAGAGTTCTTTTTAAAAAAAAAAAAAAAAAATTTATTTACTGTATGTTTTGTGCTATCAAAGTAAGTTATTTTATTTCTTGAACAGAATTAGTAAGTTGTAATGCATATTTCTTGTTGTTTTTTAGCAATATTTTTTCGAGTTTGCATTTGATGAGATCAAGACACGGCCCAGGCACGTGTGTCCCTATGCTGTGGTTTCCTTTCAGTACAAAGGGAAGGAGGCTGCAGCGACTCCTATGACCTCACACAGGTACGTATTCCTGCAGGAAATGGTTGGGGAGGTGTGCACAGTGTTCTGTGTTTGTAAACAGGCTTTTCTTCTCTCTTTAACAGGTTTAACACTATTTCCCCTGAAGGAAGGCGAGGTGAAATATTTTTTAAATCCTATATATTTGATACATTTTAAAAAAAAAGCCTCTATGTGTTGTCTTGAATTAGTGTCATGTCTGTAAACTGCTAACTTTGGTTGGCATGCACACTGCTAGTCAGTTACAGAACGGTACATTTATCCAAATTAGATTCACCAACCAGCGCAAAACATTCTAAAGAAGAGTATGTGTCAAAAACAATAACCAGCTTTCTCAGTTATGAGCCCTGCTTTCTCTTTGTATCTTGTCTGACCTTTGACCTGTGCTGTCAATGCTGTTGCAGGCAAGAGCTGCTACACCGTGTGGAGTGGGCCGCTGGTGAACAAGGGCCAGGAGTTATTCCCAATCTGTTTACGATCCTCCTCGCGCCCCTACCTCCCTTACAAACTGTGAGTTTAACGTTTTTTAGTCTTCCATATAATTCAGCGTGTCTCTAGAAAACCTCCACAGTGCTACTGGACTTTCCACTGTTAATCATTGAAGACACTTTTGCCACAATGTGCTGTACTTTAACACTACAAGAGGAAGTTCAGATTCACTTGTGCAATATACAATGTGTTATGTTATGATTTGCTCTTTGATAAATTGCCATTTGCTTCCCTGAAGGCCTGAGAAGCTGACGGTGAGCCGAGGCATGCAGCTGGAGCAGGTGAAGCGAAAGATTCCCTCAGTGCTCTTTTCTTGGGACACCTACAGCGCATCACGGGAAGGTCAGTCCAGATTTCACATACGTATACCCGATAATTATATGATAGAAAAATGCCTGGTGATGTAGGCGATTTATGCACTTCTGAAAATTCAATTTATGAAGTGATTCTAAATGCATATGCTGCATTGTGTATTACAGAAACTGCTACTTAACTTAATCCATTGATTTAAATATAAACACTATGTTTGCATGATTTCAGATGAAGCTGAGCATAGAGAAAATAACTTTTATTCATGAGTTATGAGTCAGCTTTGTATTCCAACTTGCTTTTCTTGGTCCGCAGTGATGAAGTGTGGGATGTCCTGCAGCCTGTTTGATGTGGTGGATGGAAAAGGCAAACCAACCAGTGGCAGCTTGGCAGGGCTGGTCAACAAACTGGAAAGGGACAGGATGGTGAGTCACTCTGTAAAAAAAAAAAATAAATAAATTAAAATGATAGAAATATGCAAATTCAGTTTACTGAATCGCAGTTTGCCAACAAAATAAACGTGGTGCCAAATTAAATTCCAAGATGCAGGATGTCTACTTCAAACTAAAAGCTTTTTCCTTTTGGATCTTTCTTGTTTCAAAATCTGAGAAAGCACACACACAAGTAAAGTGTGTAACACAATGTTACATTTAACATAATTATTTAATGTAATTAAAGTAGATTGTGTATTACAAACAAGTCAATTTGTGTGTTGTTTTTTTTTTTTTGTAATTCTAAACAAATACAATAAATCTGTAGCGCAAGTGTTCACACTGGAATATGTGCAAACCTGTCCAGCACAGTCTGGTATTATTATTATTATTATATCTGATAATGATACACCCCGGTGCTTCTGACTGCAGTGTCTCCTCTCCTTATTCAGGTGCTGGTGAAGTCCTTGTTCGACAGGGGCTTTCTCTTCCTGTTGTCCTCATCGCAAATGGTCGAGTCCAAAGGTGCCAAAAAGCTTTTACCCTCCTCTCACAATTCTCTGTTGTGCCAGTTGAACACCTACTTGATTCCTTCGGTGAGGGTTCAGCTTTAAAACAAGGTGCTGTTTGTTTTGTAGAGCGGCGGGGGCGCGTTGAAAAGAACCTGCAAGCATTATTCATCTTTCAGGAGTCAAGGATGGTTGTCAAGTATCGTAAGTATTATTCACTCCATCCATTCCTTTTTCCTACCATGCCCCAGTGGCAGCATCTGCATGAAGCGCCCAACTGGAATGTTTTCTTTGCAAATAGCGAGTGTTTGGATACAACAAAGATCTTTCTAAAAATCTATCTACTAAATGCTCCTTTTAAAACAATTTAAAAGTACATCAAAAACAGAGTTGAGAGTCTGTAAATGCTTTAATAGTGGAAGTCTTTTACATGACACGAGCATATGTGTCCTCTGTCGTAGCATCCAGACTGTTCGAGCCAGAGCCGCTGACGACTGAGCCCCAGCCTGCTATCCTGTCCTCCGTGGATCCCTTCGTCCCTGCTCTGCACTACGCGCTGTTCAAGTGTCGCCCCAATTCAGGCAAGGACCTGAGCTCTGGGGTGGAGCGCCAGGCCACCGAATACCTAACTCGCATGGATTCAGGCACGGTGCGGCCGTTCGGTCTACCCGACTACAAACATAACGTGGACGAAAGGACCAACGCGCTCCCAGTGCTGAAACCCAAATTTAACATTGATGCCGTGCTGCATTCTTATGTCCACAACCCTGCAAACTATATTTTACCTCTGAACAAGACGAAGGACATCATTGAAAGAGTACGGAACCCCATAACCACACCTGCTCCGGCGCCAGTAGAATACAGTCCGGTTTCTGACTGGGGCGGCTCCGACAGGGGCTCAGACAGGGCAGAGAGACCCGCAGAGAGACCCGCAGAGCGACCCGCAGAGAGACCCACAGAGAGACCTCCCAAGGAGAGGCCACCGCCAGAGAGGCCAGCACAGGAGAAGCCACCCTCGGATAGCAGTAGACGGAGGCAAGGGTTGGCCCATTCTAACGGGGCCCAGTTGCAGCACAAGTCGCAAACTGAGTCCCCGGCTCAGCCTCCTCAGAGGTTGCGGCTGTCCCAGAATGAGTATGATAAAGACAAGATGAAACAGTTGCTTAAGCTGATCCAACTTCATAAGAAAGCACTCGTGAAGGAACCTGGGAAGGAAAGGGGAGAGGACGGGGCTTGGGACGCCAACAGTCTGAAGAGGAAGTTCGAGGGGGATGAGAGGGGGGGCATGAACAAACACCAACGCACAGATCCGCTCAGTAACGGGGAGCCCAGCAGAGGTGAGGAAGGCTGCCTGCAGCTGTTTATGTAGCTTGATTTTAAATAGTGTAATTTAATTATTTTTTTTTTTCCCAATCATTTCCACCTACTCCCTGGAAAGTCCATTCCTTTTGAAATAATGACTATTATGTTAGTTTCACAACACAGTCTGATGAGTTCTCAGCAAATGCATTGCAAATAAAATTAAAAAAAACCTGCTCCCCATTGGCACTATATCGACACGCACAAATGAAATTACTTTTTTTTTTTTTTATGTCGAGCTACATACATTTTTGTTGCTCATCCAGATAGCTGTTAATATTCCTGTGTGCCAGTGCATCGACTCTCACAATTGTACAGAGTTAAATGCACTGGAACCTGAAAGAACCTGCCTCTTCAGTTAAGGTAGCTTAAGTCTCCTCCTTAAATACCCTTTAAATGTGTGAACACTTTGCAATGATGCAGATCCTTCTTCGCATTCCCTGTATTATGCGCAATTAATTATTAAAGAGCTCAGGATATTCTTGTACGCTAATATACAAAACGCCGCTAATTAATTGTGTGTATCCTGCTAGGAGCCCAAGCAGATGAGATCGTAGATGAGGGTGGGCAGAGCGACAATCTGACAGCAGTCATGGAGAGCATGGGCATCTATGACACTGACCTGAGGGCTCACGGCAACACTAACGCCTCAGCAGTCAACGAGACCCAGCGGCTTCTCAAGATCCTCCTGGCTACTCTCAACAAAGCCGTGGCTCAGGGTTCAATGGCTGTGCAGTCAAACCACGGTGAACCATCGACGGGTTCAGGAAGGGGGGAACCTGCCTTCCCTGAACCAGATCTTGCCAAACAAACTGAGCCTGCATCTCAAACAAACTACACAGAGGTGAGATGTGACTGATTCTAAGGTTGTTATTCTTGGAATATTTTTTACCATGCATTAAAAATGTTTGTAGATTTAAAAAAATAAAAAATAACTGATGTTTTCACTGTTTAGGAGGACATGGACTGTAGCCCTGGTAGTCCACTCAGCCTGGGCTCCCCAACAGAGCAAGCTCACACCTCAGACCACCCAACCTGGGTTAACCCCGTGATTGAAGGTACCTCAGAGCAGTCCGTTCACACACTCCCTTGTGGTCATTTTTTTTGATCTGGTTCACATAGCATCACTGTGACATGTTTTCCTGTCTTCTTTCCTCTAGACAAAGCACAGCCGTTTCCTGAGCCAAAGCCCGAGCCTGAGCCGGAGGCTGTGATGGTGGCAGACAGCCACCCAGAGCCGAAGACGCCTGCAGCCGTGGAAGTAAAAAAGGCGGCTGCAGCACCCACGTTACCAGTCGTAGAGGAAATGCCTTTCAGGCCCTCCATCAGCCTGGACACCATACTCAACCAGGAAATTCACAGTCTCACCTCTAACATTAAAAACATCATGCAGACGCACCACATCTGCTATTCTTCGCGTCTATCCCCACGGTTGCCTCCACGCCACTGCTGGCTGCCCAACAGCTGCTTCTCAGGCTTTGTTGTACCGTACGTCTCGCCTGTCCCCATTCAAGGACATGTCAAAGCACTGTGTGAGAAGATGGACAAGCTGATCCCAGCCCCACCTGCTCCCTCCAAGGTCACTTCTCCACCTCCCGCAGTGACAACATCTAATCTTACAACACCACCCCCCACCCCCAAACAGACTCCCAAAACTAAACCGGACCCCTCCCTGTCTAAGGGCACCACCTCCTCTCACAGTGGTAAAATGGGAACTGCGAAAGGGATGGCATCCACTAAGTCTAAATCGGAAGGCTTGTCGGCAGAGTTGGGGGGAGAGATCTATTCTCCCTCTCACGTCACACCAGACTCTCCAGAGCACAAGTCCCATAGACACGGCCGTCCTTCTGGGAGTGGGCCCGGCCTGCTGGCTGGCAGCCTCATTGGTCAGCTAAAGCCTGAGGTTTTCAGCAGCTTGGTGGAGATCTTTAAGGACGTCACCAAGAACACGGTCAAATTCTACATCTACTCCGGGGACGAGGGTGAGGAGAGCTCTGTCTGCAAGGAGATCAAGGTACAATGCGAGGCCTCAATGTGGTGTTTTTGAAAGTAGAGCAGCAACTTGGTTATTGTTATTGTTAATTAATCTGTGGGATTTTTTTGTGACGTTAATCGTTTTGTTCAATAAAATGTCAGAAAATGGTGAAAATGCCCGTCACTAGTTCCCTGAACCCTGGGCGCCATCTTCGATTTGCTTGTTTTGTTTGTTTTTTTTTCATTCAAAACCCAAATATTTTCAATGTACATCTAAATACAAACTCCTCACATTTGAGAAGCTGGAACTGGTGATTTAACTGGATTATCAAAATCTCTCCAAAGTGTTGTTGCACAATAGTTGCACAATAGTTGCACATCCATTTTCTTTCATATTCCTCATCTGTAGACTTAATTTAGACCACTTGTTGTTATTGGAGCCTCCGTTGCTTTCTGTACTTGTAAATTGACAGTGGGAATGTGAAAGGCTACACTAGCGCCTCTTTGTCACTGTGTTCCATGTCTCCGTGCTCGGCTCATCCTGTATCTGTCAGACAGTCGGTGTGTGTAAGTGTAAGAGAGAAGGACGCATTCATCTGTCTGTCTCGAACAATTACGTCTCTCCTGTCTGTCACAAAGGAGTACTTGAAGAGTCTTGGCAACAGCGAGTGCAGCCCACAGACATTTCTGGAAAACAGCGGCAGTTTAGATAAGCTCCTCATCATCATTCAGAACGAGGACATCGCCGCACACGTGCATAAGGTACGATCACCTCCCGTCACCCTCTTCATCTCAGCCACAGCGTAATGGCACCAGCTGATCCAGACAGTGATCAAACTGAAATAATAGCATCCTAATTGAATTTAACATCTGCTGCAGAGTATTGTTTTTTAATTTCTCTGGCTGCTGGAGTTGATTTTAATTAACAGGGATATATGCATATTGTATCAAGATAATGTGCACATTGTATTTAGATATATATGTGACCATGAAATCATGTTACCTTTTTAGTTTTTTTTTATACGACCAAAGTTTTATTACCAAGTTAAAAGAAGAACTCCGTTTTATAACGACCTCACCTTTTCATCCTGCAGATCCCGGCTCTGGTGTCTTTAAAAAAGCTGCCTTCAGTCAGCTTCGCTGGAGTGGACACTCTGGACGATGTCAAGAACCACACTTATAATGAGCTGTTTGTGTCCGGAGGCTTCATGGTGTCTGATGAGTTTGTCCTCAACCCTGACCTCATCACACAGGGTAAGTTTTACTTTTCTTTTCGGCAGCTGTGCGAGTTCATGGAAGGATCAGTGGCATGATGCTTCATATAGATAGATATATGTACTACATCTCCTTTACAAGTGAGACATGAGTACAGAGAAAAGTAAATGGTAATGATGTGAAAAATGTGGTAATAAAATGGCAAGATTTAAATATACATGCATATAGACAACAGCATGTGAAATTATAAAATACATAATATCTGAAATATTCTTGGCGTAGGTATAAAAAGAGATAAAAACACAAGCATAATATGTAAAACCACAATCGCATCTAAAATCAATAGAACCTCTAACCACATTTTCTAATTGCCCTATCGATATCGGTGTGTCAAGTTTCAGTCTACTCTGTAACTTATTCCAGATAAGTGGGGCAATATATCTGAGCAATGTCTTCGCAAGATTAGTATTTACTGCAGGGGCATACTGTATAGTGTAAGCCAGTCTTGAGTACGAGTGTTATAATGTCTCAGGCATAGAGTGACAATAAATAAGGGATGCATTCTAACTCGGGAGCTTGTGTTGCTTGTTTGGTCCAGATCGTCTGCAGGGGCTGCTGAAGTTCTTGGAGGAGCAGAGCACTCCTGAACACCCCTGGCAGTGGAAGGTGCACTGCAAGTCCCAGAAGAAGCTTAAAGAACTGGGGAGGTCAGTATCTGAGTAGGAACTTTAACTTAAAATAGTAGTAATGAAAACGATTATTTTCATCATTGATTTAATATTCCGATTTTATTTTCTAGATTTATCATTGAGTACTATAAGATGTCAGAACATAGTGGAAAATGTCCAGTTTCTCAAAGTCCAAAGTGAGGTTTTGTTATTCCAAAACCCAAAGGTAATCAGTTTATTACAGGGTTCCCGCGGATCCTTAAAAAGTGTTATATGGCATTGTGTTCATTAAATTAAAAATAATTGGCCTTAATTGGTATCAAAATATTTTAAATCAAGTCTTAAAAAATGCTAAGACATGAGAATTTGAGGAGGATTTTTTTTATCGTTTCTTTCAGACATATCAATAATTGTTAACATCTATTTAAAAATAAAAAATAAATTTTTACGAAATGAGTCTCGCATTAACGTCCGATCCAGATTGTGGGATATCACATGTAATATTGGTCTTAAATTTAAAAAAAAGTCCATAAAATGTTTTAATCTAATTTGCCTTAAACTGAAGAATCCTGTGATATGATATAAAATAGAAAAAAGCAGGAAATCTCAACAGCATTTTTCTGCCATTTTTGTATGACAAAATACTTTAACTATTAATCGTTTTCTAAAAATGGTTGGCAGTTACTTTTCTGACGATCGATTATTCGACTAATCGTTGCAGTTCTAAATCAAATCAAAAATAATCTTCAGCAACTCTAGCCAGACCTGAGCTATGAATAAATATCTCAACACTGTACGGATCTACTTTTGCTCTTCTCTTAAAGGTTAAATGCCAACGCCATGGGGCTGCTGAACCTTCTAACAGCCTATCAGAAGAAGCACCTCGTGGAGTTCCTCCCCTATCATGAGTGTGACACCCAGTCGCGTCAGGCTCCAGACCTGGAGTGCCTGATCAAGCTCCAAGCTCAGCACACGCAGCAGCGGCACCTTATCTTCCTCACAGGTATGTTCATCCTCATCACTATAAACGTTAGCTGCATCTTTTCGCCGGTCTTCTGAAACAACAATAAAACTCCAACTTTGTGTCGCTGTTGAGATGTTGGCGTGAGATCCTCCATTTCCATACCTTCTAAATTATTTTAATGTTATTAGAATGATTTTTACTGTTATTTTACCACTGTCTTTGACTTTGATTTTGCATGTTGTGATGTGTTTTGACAGAGAGGCCATTTGAGATGTTTCTACAGTACTCCAGAAATGGAATGGTGATAGGGAGCATTGATGATGTGATGAGCGGTTTCCACAGTCTGATTGGCTCCATCAATCAGAATGAGCTTCCAACACCGCCCTCTACAGGTTGGTAGCGTCAACAGCAGGACTAGACACCAAAGCAATCGTGATTTCTTGTCATTGCTGTAGTGTAATTGCTTTGCCCAATTGCCTTTTTGTTCTGTACAGTTATCTCGCCAGTTGAAATGTCTGCACTACCCAGCAGAGCTTTTAAAACGTAATGCATCTATAACACATTTGTTTTTGATAGTATCTTCCTTTCCACTTTTCCATTTCTCTCTCTGCCCTCTCCTCTCCTTCCCTTTCCTTCCCTCCCCTGCTCTCCTAGTAGTAAATGATGAGTGTGTGGAAGAGGAGGACATGTCATTAGACTCTGATGATGGTGAGCCAAACACCATAGTGGATCCGTCAGAGCAGAACAAGGCCGTTCAGAAGGGGAAGCCTCCACAGCCTCCCCCACCAGAGATGGAGGAGTTTCGTCCTCCGCTCCCAGAACAGCAGGCCACCCCTGACAGAACTCCAACGCTGTCTGACTACAGTGCCCTCAAAACAGCCATTTCTCAGTTCAAAGCCACCAACCAGATGGGAATAGGCTCTTCGGACATTGGCGGCTTGTCACCGGGAGGTTTTCCTGTGAATCCTCACCAGAGTTTCCTGTGTCCTTCAGCCTCGTGGTCATCCTACACTGGCTCTTCTAACTATGCGGCCTCCCCGGCCTATCCTGCCTCACCCTGCAGCAGCACCCAGGACCAGGAATACCGCTCAGTCCCACCCACAGCCTCTGCCACAGGACCTCTAGCCAACCTGGCTTCCCTCCCTTTGGAGGTCAAACCTCCCCCTCCACCTCACCTCATGATGCTGGGCCACACGTACGGCTCGGACACTGGAGGAGCTGGGGCTCCTGGCAACTCTCCGCTCACCACCTCGCTCCCCTACACAGACCATAATGACTCAGCCCAGCCAGGTTACATGGCTGGCATTTCTAAAAACGCTAGTGGGACCCCCACACAACATGACAGGACACTCAGTGGACCTGGGGAGGGTCTATGGGGGACAGCAGGTACCAGCACTTTTCAGACTGCTAGCAGCCAGGGTGTGGTCACATCTGGCTCACTGGACCCCAGTGGGCTCTCTAAGACTGGGGAAACCCTCGGAGGCAGCACCCCTGGTTGTCAGGGGGGCAGGACTCAGGTGAATTGCGCTAACAACCTTGGAGCTTCTGTGGGCATTCCCACAGTGGCCACCAGGGGGGGCTCAATAGTCAGACCTAAACTGCCTCCACATCCAATGTGTGGAGTGGGCTATGGTAGTATAGGTGGCATCCCTGGACAGATGGATCATGGGCCTATGCGAGGTGGTATGGGTCCTGGTTCTTTAGGGAGCTATCGAGGGAGAGGAGTTCCACCAGTAGGAATTTGGCCTCGGCCAGGACGAGGACATGATCGGGGGGACGGGACTGGAGGTGGACCCTGCTCCTGGGGTTACCCAGCAGGCAGAGGAAGGGCACAGGATTACTACTCGGACTACACATACACTCACAATTATGCTCCTGAATAGACAATCATGATTGAAGGGGCAACACAAAGGCCATCCTCCAGAGACTATTAGAGCTGGCTGAATGTAAATATTTCCTTGTCAAAAACACATTGAGTTGAATCAGTAAATAAAGATCCTGGTTTTTCTACATTAATAAAAATTGATACAGGCGGTGCCGAGTGTCCTACTGTTGTGTAAACTGTACGTACACTCTTTCCATGTGAGCTATTTGAGACCCTGTTCAAACCACTATATTTATATTTGCCAGCAAATGTTAATGGCCTTCCAGCTTCTCGGAATTGATCATGTAATTTCTGTTTGTCCAGGTTTTGAAACGGTTTGTGAACAAGGGGAAAGGCTGATATTTTTTTAAGGAAAAAAAAAAAAAACTAGTGAATGAATTTTCACTTTTGCTGTTGGTTTTCTTTTTTTTTTTTTTATTTTATTTTACATATTTGGTTGTCCAAAATTCTATTAAAATAAAACATTTCAAATCTTGTTTGTGTGACCAGTTTGATGACGGTGTCAAGCAAACTATTAAAAAATATAAATCACAGCTGTCTTACTGTCCTTTTACTCAAACTCCATACTTTATTCAGCTACCTACAACCTATTAGTGCAGTATGACGGTGGATCATTTAACCTCGCACAGTAATACACCAAAATAAAGTGTAATATAGAAAACAAGTCTAAAGTAAAATGATGAAATGGAAAAAATTCTACTATGATTCAACGGGTCAGATTTCTATGAGAAAAGGTGTGTTGGTGCTCATAAAACTAGTGTATTAAAAAGCCTTTAAACTAGAAAATGGAAAATTTCTGACCATGACAGAAGGCACAGGGCACTGCAGCAGAAATCACTTAAATCTATTTTCTCCAGTAGGGTAATCTCTGTGTGGAGAGCAGTTTGAAGGAAATGCACTTAAAAGCCTTTTGAGACTTCATGCTGAGTGCCATTGGCCCCTCAACTCCAACCACTGAAAGGATGATTAGGAGGGTTCCTTTATTATGTGTTGTGTATATTGAACTGTGACATTAACTCAGTGGAGTATCTGGAGGAATGATTCACCAGAGGGCGCCATTTCCTCCTAATGTGGAAAATAGGTTAACACTTTATCTCCAGAGCCACATTCTAGTTGTGCGATAAATGTGTCGTGGTAACTGGAAACTGAGAGCACTCCCCCCCCCCCCCCCCATTAAATCAATTGTAGCTAAAACCCCATCACACAAACACTGAGCAAGATGGGGTTTTTTTTTTTTTACAGCTTCCTTCTCCACAGTTACATTTACACCTGCAATACTTACCGCTAATACAGTGTTAATTCACTGTGTTTGTGACATCCTCAGAGGTGTTAATGGTGGAGGGAAAAGCACACTGATCATTGATTCAATTACTGTACAAAACTGACTGATTTGAAAGGGAATTACATTATAATACAATGAAAAATAAACTGAATACGCAACATAGCGATTCAGACAGAAGTGCAGCCTATACAGAATATAAGGAAGAATTCCTAAATGTTGGTTTGTGTTGTGTATATTCTTCGTGTATTTTGTAAAACTGCAATCAAGAAATATATAGCAATACCTTTCTGTGTAATAAATGGCATGAATATATACAATGTTCGGTTGATAAACCTGTAGGAACTATTTGTTTTGCAGCAGAAGGTGGAAACAGGCTGTGAACACAACACCGATAATGCTAACATGTTAGCATTATTTGCAGCGGAAGGTGGAAACAGGCCGTGAACACAA
>CALSCE010009645.1:2787520-2810846 GCA_943593645.1 Bovichtus variegatus | reverse complement strand
CAGGCCGTGAACACAACACCGACATGTCACCTGTTGATAATGCTAACAGGTTAGCATTATCAACATGTCACCTGTTGATAATGCTAACATGTTAGCATACAGCTGCCTGTTTAAACACCCAGCAGATGGAGAGCAACAGTCACTTGGAGAATGTGAGTACGACATTTACTTTTTCTTTCAGCTCCGTTTTGTTCTCCATCCACTCCTGAGGGAAATATCTGGCGTTTAAGTGGCTTAATACTCCACCATGTTCGCCTTCTTGTTACATTAGTTACCATCAGCTGTTGGGCTGGTAGCACACAGCGGGGTTATCAGAGCCGTTTCGCCGGGACCGGCCGCTGCCCGGGCTGGAGGCTAATAAGAACAATGGGAGTGAACCAAAACATTGAAAGTTTCGTGCCACTAAATATAAACGAGCTGAAAGACGTTAAGGTGCTCTGTAGAGCTGCAGGTTCATCACTATGAGCAGTTTTTGTTTTTTTTAGCACTTCCACCAAAGACGCATTACCCCTCTAACCTTCTCACGTGGTTTTATTTAGATAGCTGCTCAAGGCACAAAGAGGTAAAATTGTCCCCAATATTTGACAAAACCTGTAAACTCATAAATAATAATATCAGTCACAGGGTTTTTCTGCAGAACCAGTACATAAAGTCCATTTTGCTGATAATACTTCTGTATTTTTACTTATGATGGATTTTTTTTTTATTGAAGACCGTTTTACTTGTAATGGAGTATTTTTACATTGTAATATTTGTATCTTTACTTGAATAAAGGATTTGACTACTTATTTCACCACCGACGACGAGCACATAGGCTACACATAGTCTAGTCATTTGATTTCAGTTTTAAAATAAAAACAAACATCATTGGATTAAGTAATAAAATCATAAATAGGTCAAGAGAAAGATGTTTGCTTTGTGCACAGTTCCAAGGTCTAATGGGATCAGTGAGCTGTGGAGTTTCTTGGAACCGTTGCAGGATGTAGGGCTTTAGGCCAGAATGAAATGTAGCTCTGCTCTTGTATGAGTGTGACCGAGTATCACTTCTCTTGCTACGTGCCTCAACACCTCTTACTGTGGAAATCCTACAGTTTCCACAGTTGTTTTTTTTTCACTTTGCAGCCTATGAGTCAACATTGCCTCTGAATGGAGCTTGACCAGGGAGATGTAACAAAGATTGCATATACATAGCCCCTATAGAGTCCACACTTTGTGGTGCGGTTGCACACATAAAACAATGCCAGTGGCTGTATTCACACTGAAAAAAGACCTACTCTGGTAATGCTTATGAGGCTACGTCAGCAACAACCATGCTAGCGACTCGAGGCTGTACTTAGACACGGCAGTGCTTTTTAATGCTAATATTTGCATTCTAACGTGGATGTTATGCAGTTGTAATGTTTACATCTTTAGTAAGCTGTCAGTAGCACTAAACACAAGGTACAACCAAGACTAATGCAAATGGCATAAGTTTAGCAGGTATTTGGTCGTAAAGAATGGTGTTGGACACATTGCAATTTTGACCTAATGGTGGCACCAGAGGAACGGTTAAGGAATCACCAAAATTCCATGAATGTTTGTGTCAAATTCAATGCAAACCTTCCACCAGTCGTTGAGAAATTCAGTCAGAACCACAAATGTGAACCTCATAGTGGTGCTACAGGAAGAATGAGGGCATCAACAAGTCATTCATCGCCTGGGAACGATGCATGTCTTTACCAAATTGCGTGTCAATCAATGTTAAAATATTTGACAAAAAAACATTAATGTCAACTTGGGAATCATCCTTTGGGGATGGAGACCATGAGTGTCTGTTCAAAATTACATGCCAGTCCATCCTCTACTCGCTGAAATATTTCAGTCTGGACCAAGTGGTGGACTTGAGCCATCCTTTTAGTATGGCAATAAAACAAGAAAAGAAAAAATAACACCATAAGTTACATTATTGAGTCTCACTGACACCATAATACATTGCAGATAAGGTACCCATACTGTCTCCAACAGCACAGGTCTTTAGTGGAAATAATAAAGCCATATTTCATCAGAGTTCATTGTTGTCTTTTAGTGGAGAAATGTGACGGATAATAACAAGGCAAGCTGCATTACTACATGATACAATAAAGCTGGTGGGAGAAATGACACAAGTTGAACACAGACTAAGAATAAAAAGACAAGAGGATGTTGTAGAAAAGTGGACATGAGCAACAATATACAACTTTGAATACTTTAAATCATTGTGCTGTCAAATCTTATACTATCCAGCAAAATTCTCCCCATTGAAGCCCATAAAAGCCTTAGAGACACAGTGAGCCAGGAGGCTGCTTCCAACATGCTGAATGGCTTATATAAGGGTGCATCACTGCATGCTTTATGTTTGTTTGAAATGAAATGTGATAGATCTATACATTTGATTAATGAGGCGTTCATGTGCAATGTGCCCCACAGTGACAAGGATTGAGACCAGAATCCTGTTTAACATGTCGGACATCCAGCTGGTTCATCCTCCTTTGAAAACACAGAAAAAGGGCTTGTGTTCATATTCAGTGCAGCGGTATGATAAACAGCCTGTTGTCTGCTGTGCAGCAGTCCACATTTATTTTAGTCTTTTTTTTTTTTTTTTTGGGAAAGCAACCCGCTTACCTTCTAAAATAAAAGATGTATCGTATAGCCGGTTGGTGGACTGTTCTGGAAACGACTGCTGTGTATGTTTTCCGAGCACACATTCGAGTAAAGTGTCCAATTAGAATGAAATAAGGGTTTTAGTGGGTTTGGTGGCATTGTGCCTCCACCAAGGTTGTGTATGTCGGTGTCACAGCGTCTAAAAGATGTATATGTATCTGCCACAGCTGGATGCCTCCACTCCTGCCTGATGACTGTTTTGACAGTTCAGTAATAGCCCCCGTTGACAGTCAAGGCAGCCCTCCACTAGTGAAAGCAATTCCGCTTGTGCTATTCAGAGTAAAACACCCCTTTCCCAGTAATTAGATTCTTGAATACGATGATTTCAAATCCCTTGGAGCCCAGCAGAACCAGGCAAAACAATTAATCTGGAAAGAGGAGTGCATGCTTTAATTGAAGCCCGATGGAGTGTTTTGCTTTGGATAGTGGCATCTTTTTAAAGCATCATTGGGTCTTTCCTTTACGTCTGGGTAATTTGTTGGAGCGGTTCAGGATCATTTACAGATAGACTGAGAAATACGGACTTACACTTTTTAAAAGGACTGCAGCATTTCCAGGCTACACAGAAAGGTGCAATTAGTAGGACTGTCCAATAATGTGTACGTGTTGGAACAATTTGAGAACTTTTCAGAAAAACTAAATCTGTCTGTTTAGGAATATGTGTAACAATATGATGGAGCAAAGAAATATTATTTATATAATTCTAGCTTTTTATACCTGTCTTTTCAAATGCACTGCTGAGTCCTCCTCATTATCAATAAAGTGCTTGCTGTCACGAGGTTAAAATGAACGGCTAGATACCAAATGGCATCAGGATACTAACTTCACTCGTTCTAACTCTGACTGGCTGCCTACACACCGAGGTTGATTCCTTAAATCAGCATTGTGGTTGCATAACCAGGGTAAACTGTGAACCCTGTGTGAAATAGAAAGCCCTTGAAAAGAAACGCTCGCATCATGTCCTCTATATTTTAACCTGTCTGCTAATCATATCAGAAACATTAAATCCCGACCCAGCTGTGTGTGCTGTGTCAGAGAGCGGAACCAGATTAGAGGGATTTAAATACACTGAAATTGACAAAGCACCTGGTTTTTATCCTCGTTGTAATCTCCTAAAACCTAACCCCAAGTCATCACACCATGTAATGTCTCTAATACGCTCTCTGAAAAACAACGGGTCATGTCTCTTGATACGAGATGTTACATCACACGCACATATCGGCATGTTGCATAATCTTTGTTCAGCAGTTTGGATGTTGCTTACCACTATGAAAACTTTGTTAAATAGAACAAGTCAGTAGCAGTGCGATTAAACAGAGTGGTGCATCACAATACCATGCTCCTTTTAGTCTAACGGATTTTTGCTTAATCCCTGAGAGTTTAATAGTGATGGAACTCAGCGGCGTCAAAGAGCTCCACTGTCCCACTTTCATGCACGACTGCCCGGTTGATTTTAGATTTCCACCTTTTTTTTTTTTTTTTTTTTTTTTTCTGTCTGCAAATGTACATTCAAGTTGCACAACAATACGAGTCCTCTCGGGCTTTAAAGAAGTCAAGTTTTAATTAAGGATTTGGAATTAATCAAAGGCCCCGCATCTAATGACATGCTCCACTTTTGTGAGATGCGCGGTTACTGCCAAGTTCTCTTTGACATGATATGAAGGATTACATCTAATCCTATTCAATCTCGATGCAATCCTTAGTCCCACCCAGTGTTTTCATTAAGATTAAAGTACAATCTCAAAACATTGTGGATGCATGGATTTAAAGAAGTTGATTTGTTTCTTTTGAGGCCATTGTTTGTCTCATCTGGTTTTAAATATCCCTACATCCCCGACCACCCATAAGCTCTGTTTGGTCTTTCATGTCATCTACTTAATGTTCCCATCCCACACACTTATGTTCGTTCATGGCAATGCATGCAAGTCCTTCTTCAACATCTTTCATTTCTGGGGTTGTAAGTGTGTAATTCTGTCATTTAAAGCATGTTTCACTGATTTTTTTTTTTTTGATTTTTTTTTTTTAAACCGCAAAGCTATACAAAGTAGTGCCCCCTTCAGGGTTTGCGTCAGAGCTGCTTGAAGTAGGCTATTTGTCATTTCAGTTAAAATTTTGTGGTTGTGTTTGTTCCGCAGTGTTCAAAGTGCTCCGCTGTGTTTGATCAAAGAGATGCTGTCTTTGAAGAGCAGTCCAATTTCTGTTTGTTTTTGGTTTGTTGACACTCCTGATTTCTGTACTTCACTATTTGCCAGATAAGTAAAGCGCTGATAGAGAGTCATTGTTTTTGGCTGCCAGATTAATGCAACAGGTTTTTTTTTTATCGGAAATGTATACGTATGATGGATCACTGCAGGATGCATCTCTGTTTTCTGCTAGATAAGATTTTTAAATGTTCGCTGAACGCTATGGCTTCCGCACAGAAATGTTTATTGCTTTTCTTGCTGTATCTTAATTCCTCTTTTTATTTTTATATGAGAGTAATAGATTTTCTGAAATTGCCTTCAAAACCAAAACTATATCAGCAGAGCAGGCAACTGATCTAAAGGGAACACATACCTTTATTAGGAGCACAGGGGACGGAAGTTTTCAGGAGTTGGATGGAGTTTTAGGTGCTTCGTATTTAAGCTACATATTATAAGAAATATAGGCTATATATATTTAGTTATCTTCAGCTGGTGCAGTGCAAGTGCCTATCGCTACCACACTAATTATGGAGCACTTCAACTCAACCCAGATACACAGGCTGAACTTCCTTCCTGCAGTCCGTCACAGTCATGAACGTGCAGCGTTTTTCCAGGGCTTTTAATCCTCTTTAAATACTCTCTGTGGAAAGTCAGACAGATTCACTCTCTGATCCCGTGAGAAATATTCCCCCCTAGTGCCGTACCCGAGTACACAGAGAAGTTATTAGCTGATTTTTAGGGCAGATAATGGCTCTACTGTGATTTAGCAATGTCAGTACACCCAGGGTAATAAACCAAACCTGAAACTTTTATTTCCACCACTGGGCCAGATGACAGAGAAGAGCAGAAATGGAACAGGAGATATTACTTTTTTGTGCAGTAAGCCTTTTAACTGCAGCCGGCAGTTGGAAAGAAACACCATGTTCTTTTTTCCTTTTGCAGCGTTAATATTTACTTCTCCCTGCATCTCAGCGCTAATCCCTGAGTAAGGTGTTTTCCTTTGTCCAGAGGTCTTTTGTTTCCACCTCAAAAAAAGGAAAAGAAAAAACCCTGTTCACCATCGACTTTCAGGTGTCCATTCTGTTCCTTCTTCACTTAACATTGGCTCCATGAATGCTACATGCTTGTTAGCTTGGATTTTGTGTCGGTCTCTTGTGGAGGGGGAGAAAACAGAAGCTAGAGTGCTGGGGTCGTAGGTCGCAATTGGGGTAGCTGGAGATTTGGGCTGTTTACAGCAGCTGCAGCGACACGGAGTCAGGAAGAGGTATACGAGGATGCAGATACTGGTCACCACACAGCCCAGCAACGTTGTGTAGCCGGTGTTGAATGACTCTGCCGGAGGCAGCAGCACCGTCACATTCACCTCCCGGGTCGCATTCAGTGCCTGTTTAATATCCACAGCTGTGCACACGTACAAACCTGAGTCATTGACCTTGGTTGCTTGGATCTCCAAGGTGCCATTGGGAAACAGACTAATTAGAGTGTCATTTATGCTCATCTGGGTGATGTTCCCCTTGCTGGGGGAGACCCATGTAAATGAGAGGTCTGTGCTACTCAGGGACGTTTTGCAGTCTAGACGCACTCTTTCTCCCTCTGTGACTAACACGTTGGAGAGGAACACAGTCACTGGCAGTGAGACGGGTTTTTCCACCGTGCAGTTGCGGAAGAAGCGGGAGTTTTGCAGGAACCGGACGGACGCTCGTGTGTTCCCATAGATGGTGCAAGTGTGCTCCTCCGTAAAGTCCTTCAGTGAGTCATAACCCCTCAGATCCCAATGCCAGAATACACTGTACATGGAGCAGTCACAGATCAGAGAGTTGTTGTGGAGGTACAGCCCTTGCTGCACCAGCCGGGGCAAAGCTTTCACATCCTCCCATCGCATACGACTCAAACGGTTGGACGAGAGATCCAGCATGCTCAGGAAAGGGTGACTATGGTCTTGGATGGAGAAGAAAGGGAAGTGTGTGATCTGGTTGAGGCTGAAGTAGACCTTTTTCAAGCTGCTCAGGCCGCTCAATGTGCTGGCCTCCACATGTGCAATCTTATTATTGAAGAGAAGGAGCTCCTCCAGCCTCCACAGCCCCTCAAAGTAGTGTTGCTCCACCACATGCAGCTTGTTGGAGGACAGGTCAAGGTGCCTAAGGCTGGAGGCGTTCTTAAACACCCCGTAGTCCAGGGAGACAAGCTGGTTGTTGGTCATCCGGAGGTTTTCCAATCTGGGCATCTTTTTGAAACTGCCCGGACTCAGCCAGGACATGTAGTTGTGGCTGAGGTCGAGGGTGACAGAGAAGGATGGCAGGGACTGAGGTAGCTTGGTCAGACCACTGGAGCTACAGCTAACTGTGTCAGATACACAGAGGCACACGGAGGGACAGGTCTCCTCAGAGCCGTGGAGGAGACAGAGCAGCACCAGGAGATGGCCTGGATACAGTCCGGAGGTCATGTTTCTGGACGTCAGATCCTTCAAGGTTTCTAATCCCTCCGGCTCTCCCTGGTCAGCTAAAAATCAAATGAGAAACGGCACAATATATTAAAAAGCTTTTCAAACCACCTGCCGATTTGCGCTGTTCAATAGACACATACTATGACTACAAGGATAAGGCCATTCAGGAACCCTCAGTATCTCTGGCAAGAGATGAAAATGTGTTCATATGTCCCTTTTTGCTTCCTAAAAAATATTTTCGGCTTTTGAATCACAAATACTCCCCTCAGACTAAGTTTTGTAGTTCCAGGTTGACAGATCCCTGATTACGTTGTTTTGTAAATCTTTTATTGAGTCAGTCGTCACCTATCCATTTATTTGCTGATATGCATCTCTCAGACTCGAACAGAAAAACTTTTTAACAAGGGTGACGAAAGTCAGAAGCAAATTTTTTGGCTCTGAGCAGAAAGATCTATCTGAACTGTAAAACTAACGGTTGTTTAGGCAGGCAGAGTATATTAAATCGGACAGTGCCTACCCCCCGCACTCAGAATTGAAAGTTCCTGCCCTCTGGTTCCCGCTTCAGAAAAACATTATCAAAAACTAAGTGTAAATTCTCTTCTGCCATTTTACTTCTCAACTCTGTAAAGTATGGGTATTATCAGCGCTTTTTCTCCCTCCTTTCTTTCGTTTTGTCTTTCTTTTTCACTTATATTGTAACGCTATTTTTATCTTGTGTTGTTGTTTTTATTGTTACTGCGGCAGAACCGATTGCCCCTTGTGGACATAGAAACGACTTTGTAACTTAATCTATACAGCAATTTTATTTTTAGTGCAGTAATCATTGCATGGTTGCAAGAAATAGCACATTTCATTATCAGGCTACACAATGTCAGAAAATAGTGAAAGATTCTCCTCAAATGACCCCAATGTCTTGTTTTATCTGACAGTCTAGTACCTAGAGATATTCAGTTAAAAACTTTAAAAAGAAAGTTAAAACTATTCACATGTGAGAAGCTGGAACCATTAAACTTTGTCTTTTTTTTTTTTTCTTAAAAAATGGTTTGAAAATGAAATTAGTTTAAAACAGTTGCAAATGAATTCCCTGTCAATCGACTAATCGTTGCAGCTCCAAATCATTGTCCACTTAGTGGGAAACTTTTAAACACACTGCGAGAGCACAGAGAGAAATACTTCACCTTTTTTAAAAAGATGTTTCTTCTCAGTTATTATCAAGGGACTTGAAGTTGAACATTATCGGAGATCAGTTCAAACAGATTTTCCGCTACAGACTTGTAAGTCTGTTGGAATTTGAAGGCAGAAAGGGGAAAAGTTCATACCACTTCCAGACGAGTGAGCAATTTGACTCGCTTATTTAATCCCATTCTCCCCTTCCAAAAAAAGAAGCAAAAAAAAAAAAAACACTTCAAACCACACATCCAAAGTAGACTGCTCAGCGACAACATGAGACTCCAACTTTCCTGCGCTTATTCTTCTTCGAAGTTGTATCCCATCAATGAATACCCATTACATTGCTGTCTAATCCTTATCTCCGTCTCAGATCCTCCCCCCCGAGGCGCTCCAGAAACAGTTGCTTTCACCTTTCTTCCCGGACAAGTTTAAGGTCCCCCTACCGGCTTTCTCCTCGTCCCAAATGAGAGTGCCGCTCAACAAACATCCTGCAGTGCTTTTTGCAGTGTATAACAAACAGCACAGAGCTCACTTAATCTCCCACAATCCCCTCCTCTTTCTCTGTGTCATTTAAAGACCAGCCTTGTGTCTCCCTCTCTCATCATTAAGTAACGATGCTGGTGGCTGCCCTTCCTTCTCTCTATCTTTATTCCTCCCTCCATCAACAACATCAGTTTTCTCACAATATTCTTATTATTACTCTGTTTCATTCAACTTTCAGAGTTGCGCTTTATGACAGATTAGTAGAACCTAGGAGCTTTCCTCATGAATATTACATGCGTCATTCAGTAACCTTTCACCAATAATCCCAGAGGGCTGAAATGTAGCAATGCCTACTGTATGTTATTCTCTTTGTGTGTGTGTGTGTGTGTGTGCACAACCCTGCCTGGGTTCTTGTTTACTTATCATTGTAAATACACCTGGTTTTTGTGAGTTCTTGAATTCAGCAAATCCTGTCCATCCCTCTTCGACTCTCGGTTAATTTTTTCAGCTCCTGAGTTTGAAAGTCTCCCTGACTGTGACCGTCTCTTCTTACCTGTGTGCCTCCTTACCTTGTCGATTCTATTTTAGTGGTTTTTGAGTGGATGGATGTTGCTTGCCCCTCTCTCTCTCTCTCTCTCTGTCTCTCTCTCTCTGTCTCTAAGACCCTTAATCAGTACATCCCCCCCCCTTTTTCTTTCTGAGCCCCCGACATCTCTGCTTCCCCTTGGCTGTGGGTTTGACTGGATATATGCTGTCCATGCTGTTTGGTCATGGTGGCCCTGACAGCTCTGATTTCTGTCACAGTGAATTAGCTTTGCCTCTCAGCCTCCACCTCCTCACTGCTACCCCCAACCCTCCACCCCCTCCATATAAGTGCTTTGGGCTTTGACTGGCTCCCACTCACTCACTCACTGTGCAGAGGCACATAGCCGATTCCCCGTGGATTCAGGCTTGCGTTATAGGGTTCACTTCTCAAAAGGTGGGCTGGTGGGAGCAGATGTGGAGTCCACAGGAAGCCGAATGGAGGAAGCTAAAGGGCGAATGTACGATGCAGGTCTGACGGCAGTTTTAAAATATTCCTCCACAATGTTTAAGAATAGGATTAAGGATAAGAAAACACACAGATGTTTTTGTGTCGAAATGAACAAGCCATCACCATCTTCGGCATTGTGGCATTACGCACAATCTTGTCCCAAGGCTAGTCATCAGCTTGGCTGGAACATGTAAGAAATATGTACGCCCACTCATGTACATCTGAGATATGTTAGAAAAGGATTCTTAACAGGCCCTCCTTGTAGGTGTTATGTGTATGTGGGCTTATATCATAGCTCAAATGGCCTTGAAAGTGATGTCTTTTTTCCTGCAAATGTAACTTTGTCCACTATAGAGAAAGCCTTCATCTGGGTTTTGAAACATGCATGTTTCATTGTTTGTAAGGTATTATGTTACACTCCTGTTTGTTGAATTGGCTCATGCATGTAGTGTTCCTCTAAGTCCCTATATGGAAATGCATCACACAAGACCTAAAAACCAGTGGCTTCATCTGCATAAGCTGGCAATATTCATGTTTCGGTACGCTTAAAAAAAATTTAAGCATTTGAATAAGGAGCATCATCGTGCCAGCATGATTTCAGTGGCTGCATTTGTTTTTTAAGCTACAGTATAATTGTGCGGGGAACATATTATTTTTCTCAGGCAGCCCTTGTTTTGCTGCTGTTGACATAACAATGACATACTTGAACGTTTCAGTGCCTCTTTATTTTCAGTATTGACTTTCATTCTGTAAAGGCTCTGTCTTTTTCGAGTCCAATCATTTGTCAGTGTCCTTGGAGATCAATTCAATCAAAGCATGAACAGGTAAACGAGACGGAGAGATAGCGGAGTGCAGACTTCAAATCATTTTAATTGCAAAACGATATTTTTCGCCTTTTACTACTGATTGCCTCTCATCCTACAGTATTAGTATTTGTAGTTTCAACCCAATCAGGTCCTCTGATATTCTTTTGCCACTCTTTCATCCATCTTTCCGTGAGTCTCTGTTTGTGCCTGCATGTTCCTGTGTTCAGACTGGACTGTGTGGCTCCAGCCTGCTGTTCTGTAAAATCCCTAATCTAATCAGTATCCTTGTATCAAGCTGTTTTGCAAATCCCGCCTCCTTATACATATTTGATTTGACTCAGCGTATGCAAAATAGTCCTGTCAAATCAGCCAGGTTCACAGTGGACCTCAAAGCTTAAACCCTGACCCCGATGCATCCTGCCCACAGCAGAAAGTGATTTACTCTTTACCATCTGCTGCAACGGAGAGAAAAACACAAAACGGCAAAGAAATGTCCGCTCTTGTCTTGCCCTTGAGAAACAGTGAAGCTTGCTAAGAGTCGACAATACAAAGCTTTATATTCTCAGATGCAAGAAGAATATTTCTGTTGTACATTGAAGCACTGGAATGGAGGAATGCGGATATAATGAAGACTTAATCTGTATGTATATGTATTCTTCCTTTTATACTTCAATAATGCTCTTCTCATAAAGACCAATTCTTGAAATTATTATAATAATGACATCCATATTGGCTGAATACCAACTGGCCGCTTTATATCTTCCTTCGGTTACATATTGTAATCTCATTTTAAAGATAAAATAAGAAAGGAAATTAACAAGCAATTTTTTTTCGGTAAATATCCAACATTAGGAGCAACTGTACCTGAAGGGTTTCCACAGCCTTTGTCTGCCAATTCTGAACCCTTGAACCTGAACATACACACCCGTTGCTCAGTGTTTATTCTGCCGTTCAACAGCTTTTTGTTGGCATGGCTGACAGCCAGACTCAAATAAGAATGAGTCAGTGCCTGGATAAAGATTCGGAGGATTGAGTTTTATTTCTTTCCTCTCCACGGGTGAATTTGCAGTCTGGATGAGCTCTCTGTTGAAAAGGAGTTTCAGACGGTGCAGAATTGTTTGCTTGTCACGAGGAGCCGCTCGGCTGCTCCATATGCTATGTATTCATAGTGATTGCAGTGCATTATTTGTGAATGTCTCACTCAAAACCACAACACCTGGTGTGATAGCGGTTTTATATGTTGCATAATGCTGGGCGACAATGTGAGTCTATCTTCTCCAGTTGGAGCTTTTCTCCACTCAACCCATCTGGCGGAGGTAGTGTACTGTAAGTGTGAAGAGACAAGCGCACCATCTAGTGGTGTTGGACTCAACTGGAACGGTGAAGCATCTAATGCACTCTATCATTTCCCCCATCACTATTTCTAGTGCTCGGGGCCGGAGCGGGACTCATTTTCAGCCTGGAAGTTTCATGCTTCAGAACGGCCCACTTAAGTTCACAACCCGTTTATAACTGAGATATATGATTATAGCTTTACTATGCTAAGTCTGCTATAGTGCACTGTTCTCTACAGCCTTGTTATTCACAGTGTATTTTTCTACAACGTCATCATTTAAAAAAAAAAAAAAAAAAAAATGTAATTGTTATAATTTAAGTGCCCCCTTCCGTACAAAACAAAAGTCTTTAACATTCAGCAATCCAACCTGCCCACTCTGGAGATATGGGCTCATGACTGGCGCTTTTTACTGCCCATAGACTGTATGTACTGTATATAAGATACTGCCTCTTCTTCACCGCCAGCAGCACACTGGTCTACTGGCTGCTGCTGCTGAGACACTATAATAGAGAACAAAGAGTTTAACTTAGGTGCCGTCGCAACGTACCACTTTGTATTTACGAAAAGCACTTTTTCGTATCGTATACGTTTTATGTGTAATCTAAGTTAAGCGTTTTTTTTTTTGAAGTTCACATTTACAAAGGGCCAGGCTTGCTTTTTAACCCTGCTTCCAGTCTGTATGCTAAGCTAAGCTAACTGCTGGCTGTTGCTTCATATTTCAAGGACAGATATGAGAGTCGTATCGATCCTCTCATCTAACTCTCAGTGAGAAAGTGACTGAAAGTATTTCCGAAAAACGTCATGTCAATCCATAAAGATTAATTTCTTCATTATTTCATTGATTGCATTCATCATAACATTGGCCGTCACTGTGTGATGTTGGCAGTAGCCAGAACGGATTTCAATCTTAAACAAATCTCAGATGGAGGTAAAACGCTCACATGCGCAGATGTTAAGCTGCTGTTTTTACGCTACCCATGAGCGCATGAATCGAGCATAACTCTTGATTATAATGCAAACCCACGTCTTCAAGCATGTCAATACACCGAGAGCAGCGTGAGGGAAAGCGGGCTTGGGGTATGAATAGCCCCACATCTCCTCAACCTCTATCATCTGTCCTGATTGTTAACGGATTTCAATTAGGGATCACAGGAGTTAATATGATTGCTTGCTGTTTACCTTTTCTTCCTTCCTACCATGGAAGCCAATTATGCACAAGGAGCAGTAGACGAGAACTGGACACTGCTAATGGCTCTGCTTCTCCCTTTGTGTTCACATTACCGAAGGATATGGGTTGTGAAATGAGATCACTACTGACTACTGTGCTATCAGTGATTGTGCTATAAAACATTATGGGCCAGAACGTGGTAAATTGTGTGACATGACTGTGGGGTGGCAGGCTGTCTGCTCTTCCACTGCTCTTTTTATCTGTTATCTTCACATCTCCTTTCTCTTCTTTTCCCCATTTTTGTCATCTCTTGTTTCTCTCCACTGCTCTCATATCTTCTCTCTCTCCTCTTTGCTCATCCATTAAACCTTCCTCTTGCTCCCTTCCCTTTGCTTCCTGCTCCTCTCATCCTCTACTCCTCTCCTTTCGTTTATCCCTCTCAACTCTTATCTCCCCGCATCACTTTTTTTTTTTACACCTCTCCTCCTCTCCGCCTTTCATCTCCTGCCCCGTCGTTATCAACAGACACAGACATGACATGAGCCAAGCCTCTAACCTCTTCCCTTTCCACATCGCTGGTAGATTGATGTTTCTTAGAAAATCCATTATGTCCCAATCAATAAGGATTAATGTACATAATATAGAGATTTCATATAAATCACAGCCATAAAATTAATCATTATCTTATTACTCAGGGATTCCATTGCCCATATTTCATCGTGTGTGTGTGTGTGTGTGTGTGTGTGTGTGTGTGTGTGTGTGTGTGTGTGTGTGTGTGTGTGTGTGTGTGTGTGTGTGTGTGTGTGTGTGTGTGTGTGTGTGTGTGTGTGTGTGTGTGTGTGTGTGTGTGTGTGTGTCGTTGTGCATGGCCATGAATGCAGACAATTGCTTCTGTGCTGTGAAGAATAAGTGAAGCTGAGAGGATCATTGTACACAACAGGAAGTAGTTGGCGTTTCTTTATGATCTGTACACGCTTGGAAAAAAGAAGGCAGGTAGAGAAACGGAACACAAAGATGAGATTTTCTTTTATTAAAACAGCAATGTCTGGTTTATCTGACTGCACTCCTCCGTTGAGATCGTGTGATGGATCCTGGAGCCAGCTGTCTTCGCCACCTGAGCCATGTCGCTGCTGCCGTGTCGCTGCTCTCTATTCAGACAGACACTGGGAGACATGTGGGGTGATGAGCAGTTAGCAGTTCCATCAAGGATCTCCGGGGCCATCCGTGGAAAATGAAACCGTCTCTAAACAGGTAACTCAATTTAACTTGTGGCCGCCTTCTCCGGAGCTACAAGCAGAAATACTTTCCCAGCTGATGAGATGAGGTAACAGAGCATGGCTGGAGTCACTGAGTGCAACAAGAGAGGCCCGCTCCACCTAAATTGCCTGGACATGGTCAAGGGAGGCTTTTCCACCATTTTTACAGATAGAGAAGCGGAGACTGAAGAGTGGAAAGGCTCTGAGTTTTCTTTCCTTCCTTTTCAATCAATAAAATAGACTAGCTTTAATCATGGAGCAATTGAGTGCTGAAGCTAGCAAAGTGGAGAGTCGGTCTTCTGGAACCATTCCCAACTTTCCCCCCTGTGTCAAAGGCATATTTGCCTGCTCAGGAGGGAAGGAAAATACTCTGTATATTTCAATTCCACTTTGTGCTCTACACACAGAAATTAATGGCTTCTTTTCAAAAGAATGTCTAAGAAGTCTGTCAGTTTTACTTTTAGCCCGACAGGTGGAAGAAGTACTCATATTCTTTACTCAAGTCAAAATAGCAATACAGCAATTAAAAAAAAAAAATACTCCATTACAAGTAAAAGACTTGCATTCAAAATCCTACTTGAGTAAAAGTATTATCGGCAACATATACTGAAAGCAGCAAAAGTAAATGTGCCCTTTGCAATATAATTATCACGCACTATAATTATATATTACATTATTGTTTTATATTATTGTAATGCAATCTGCAAGTCGCATTTTACTGTTGCACCAGTCGAGGTGGAGCTAGTTTTTAAATGTCTTTATATGCAGTTAGATAATTTAATTCAGTAGTGGTGAGATGATTAATGGGGTAGAGCACAGATAAACAATTACATTTCTGCTACATCAATTTGGATGAATTTTTTGGCTTTTTTTCCCCCTAATCTTGGCTTTTTTGTGAAATATTGAATCATTTGACCTTGTTGGGCCTCAAAAAAATATATAAACGAAACCACATGAGAAGTTAGGAGAGGAAATCTCTCTCGGGTGGAATTGCTAACAACTCACAGGCATCTGAAACGTGACAAGGGGCCCCAACTATATTTTCTTGTAAGGGGTCAAAAGACATAAAGGTTTAGAACCACTGGTTTAATCTCTAACGATGCAGCTGTGAAGAAACCATTAACTATAGCTTTCAGCTGCAGTGGAGTGAAAAGTGCAACATTTCAATCTGAAGTAACAATTCTCTTTCTGAAATATAGTGGAGAAGAAGTATAAAATAGCAGCACACTGAAATACTTAAGTACAATTTGACTTGATCTTTACCTATATACCTTCAGCAGCATTGAATTTGGTAACCAAAAAATGTTAACTTGCATGTTTGAATCGCATTGAAGCTCTGAAATGGGTCTTCACAGTTTGACAATTAGCTCCACTGAGAAGGAGGTGTCTCTCACTCTGCACATTAGAAATTACTCTTATTAGTCCATTTCATAATTGTTCTCCAGCTAAATTATATAATGATCACATTGACCTTTCCACAGTCCTACTTAGCAGTCTGAGTTGGTGCATTTCAGAAAGTGAATTTAATGAGTGGAGTTTAATGTGTGGCTCAATAATGCTATCGTCTACTCTATTATTAATCACAATAAAAAAGTTAGCTCTGTTAATTATTGCAAATGTGTTACAATGGAAATGCCAATGCAGCTTGAAAGCCTCTAGGTATTTCAAAAGGAAGTGATGTATTGTTCGTGCTGGAAGAACTTCTAATAAAATGTTAAAATCAGCGACAACAGCAGATAGATGGCTTTCGATGCACACTGTCTTTCAGTAAAGTCTGTATGACTCCATTAGAACACATTAGATGAAAATTTAATGTTCCCTGTGGGCAAATTGGGTCATTACACCTTCATGTTAGAGGGAAGCTCTGAGCATATACCATGTATTGGCATCCTGCATTCACTTTAAAGAAGCGGGGGGTGTAATGAGGAAAAAGACTTTCCTTTAATGACGAAAGTCCAGGTTCAAACCTTTGTCACATTAGCATCTTTCCTTCCTGCTGAAGTGTCCTTGAGCACAAGTCGCTCCCAGCTCCAGAGCTGCTGTTCTGCAGCTGAACCTGAGGGGAATAGAATAACCACATGAAGTGGGACAGCCACGTGTTGATCACCTGCAGTGATTCTCATTAATTATTCACTAACGCGGACACTAATTCTATTTGAAAACAAAATGCAAAGGAAAAATGATGTGGTTCTAAAACGGAGCGAAGCAGTCGTGTATCATGCCTCTCGCTGTCAGCCGCACGCTGTGAAAGTGAGGCACAAGATGAAAAAGGAAAGGGGATGGGGGCGCGGTGGGTATGAAAATGGGATTGAGTGAGACTGATTGTAGCCTGCAGAGGGCAGCCATTAAACTCGCCAAATATCATTATCAGATTTTCAATAAGGTTGCAGACATCAGATAGTGAATGCAAACAGTGTTGCTACTTCTCCTTCCTGCTCCAGCTGCAGCAGGTGCAACATGTTTTTGCAATTCAATCTTGCTACAAGGCCATAAGGAGGCTTCACTTATTGCCTAGATCCCAGAACAAATCATAAGCCCAGCAAATATCAGGGGCTGGGCTGCCTGGGGAGTGGCTGGAGGCTGGGGGGCTTGGTTGTGCACTGTTGTTTGAGTGATTACACAATGATTACCACACGCTGCATACTGTTGTGCTGTATGTACACCGCAGTACAAGGGCACTTGGGGGATTCAGTGTTCTTCATTATCAAAATTTAATTTGCTTTGCAGATAAAGTCTATCCAAAATGAAACCATATTTCAATAGATTATCTCCCCCCTCCCCCTGGAAAGCCCAAACACTCATCACAGGCCAAAGCTAATGAAAGATAAGAAACTGGAGATAAGGGAGTTTGGGCTTGCGGGTTTTTTTTTTTTTTTTTTTTGCTTTATTGTGCAGAAAGGTTATAAAAGACTAAATAGTCTCCATCAGCCAGCACATATCAGCAATGGTTGGTTTGGATAAAATAAGAGAGGAGGGCTACCAAAGAATAAAAGTAGGAGCCCATCTGTCAGTGCAATCTGGCTGAAGTTGGCCCTCATCTCTCTGTTTTGATTATTTCCTTATCTCTCTTTTACTGGCTGGCGGTGAGTAACAGTGACCCGCTGGATTGCTTCCTAGACCATATTTCCTAGTCTGACTCCTGCATCACAATCCATTCCTAATGTCAGTAGATTTATTCTGAGGCTTAATATCCCATAAAGCAGCAAAAATAATGACTTACCAATAAAGTTAAAATTATAAAATTGACAACCATGTTGAACATGTAGCTCACAGGCAGCCATGAGGAGGCTAAATGTGAATGGTGTGAATGATTTAAAAGGGAAAATAAAAACACACCTGACACCTGGGACCAGCTTGTCAAAGATAGACTTTATTAATTTCATCTGAATTCATCTTTTGCCAAAGTTGTTTATTTCTAGTTTCAAACTTAAAAAAAAAAAACATGGCTGACCGAGCAACCGCATCACAATGCTCAGCTCCCTTTACTCCAACAGAAAGTGTTTGAGTGTGTGAATGTTTTGTACAAAAGGCATTTCACCTGGACAATTTAACAAAGACCGTAAAAAGCACAAAAAAACGTACAGCAGCATACAATCTCTGCACGGTTCAGCAGCTGCAGTAGCTGAGCTCAGCTGCTGAGGCTTCCCATGAACTTTGCTACATCTTTGTTTTAATTTGTCATCTTTTTAGCCTTTATTACTGAAGCACGCATGGCCCACGACAGAGATACACTCATAAACATGAGAGAAGGAAGCGTGGGGATTGAGATGATCGCCGCCAACAGCATCTTTCGACCACTCAGCCAGATCAGCCGGACAAAGAGCTACCGAGGGTGGTGTGACCGCCCTGGGAGGAGAGCTGAGATAAGACCTAGGCGGGCCCAGCTTGGACGTAGAGCTGTTCCACTCACTACCCAGCCTGCTCCTGGCTAATGTCTGGTCGCTGGAAAGTAGAATGAATGAAATAGCATCAGCAACAGGAGATCAGAGACTTGTACGCACAGCCTGCAGTGACCTGGCTCCATGGTGGATCCGCGTGTTTTGGCGCAGATAGAACGCAGGTCTCTGGTTGTATGAGACACATTCTGTGTTTACATCAATGGTGTTTGGTGCTTCCCTGATGTCGAAGTTTTTGGTTTTGGGATGCCGACCATATTATCTGCCCAGAGAATTCACAATTTTGTTTTGTTGTTGCTGCTTATGCGTTTAAAAAAAAAATGCACTACTGGCGTGTTTTATTGACTTTCTTCTGTAACATAGAGGGGCTATAACTGCGTTTGTTTATTTACAATGAACTTTGACCCTTTAACCTTTTGTCAGAAGGTGTTACTGATACTGTTACCATGGAAACAGGTCTGGTCAGCAGATGTCACTGGTTGTTACCATGGAAACAGGGCTCTTAGTTAGCCTAGGGGTAGAGGGGCTAACTTTTTAGGCTTAAAATATATTTTTTGAAACAGTCTAACTTGCATCAGACTGATATAATAGCGAAATGATGACCTAACAGCGCAGACCTCCCTCTTTGTGAAACGGGTCACAGAACCTCATTAGGATCCGAGCGGCCTGAGGGGAGAAGCTCTTCCTGAGCCTGTCAGTGCTGCCCTGGTGTATCTGGTACCTTCTTCCCACCCTCAACAAAGACAAAAGGCCGTTATCCGGCCGGTTCGGTACCTTAATGATTCTCTTAGCCTCATTCTTGCAGCGCCTGGTGTAGATATCCTTTTGAGTAGAGCACCGCCTTCTGTTCGTTCAGCCGAACGAACCAGCCTCATAGGGAGTGTCTCATTACACTAACAACAAAACAATTTGCCATGAGACTAATGAAAAAAAAAAAATGGTATTGTCACAAAGAAATCTACAAAAATATATGGCTTAAAGGCATTGTAAAATATTAAGAAAAAAAGGTTTAACTTTAATCATTTTTCCACAACAATTAGTGAAAGGCTTAAACAAATCCCACTTTATTTGTTAGCCTCTCAATTAGGCAACTAATGATCATTTTCTTGATTAATCAGAAAATTGTGATTGATGATTATTTCCAGGGAGACATATTGATATTACTTGTTTTATCAGACCCACAATCCAACCCCCAAAGATATTAATTCTAATGTCATATGTGACAAAGAAACGCAGAAAAATCTCTCTTTCGAAACGGTGATATTTTTGCCATGTTTCCTCAAAAGATCACTGAAACAATCAATCGATTATCATATTTTTCTTTTTACCAAGCCGTTTGTTTGGATGCTTTTACGCTTTACTGCATATGCACAACACAGGCAACTGTGAAACAAATAGCACACACATGACACTCTCCCCGTTTGCCAAACAATCACTCTTTGCCTTGTTACTCTACTGCTGTGACTTTTCTCTTCCCGCATTGTGTCCTGTCCTAGTAAACAGTGTCTGTGAAGTATTCACCCAACGTTAATAGCCATGGCACCTATAATGATGAGGCAACAGAAAAAGCCTGGGAGAAATATTAACTCAGCAAGGTCATGGCAGACAAGGTCCCATCTGTCTCTGTGCAGCCTCGGTGGATCCCAGGCCCTTACATTACTGTGGCCCCGGGGCAGGGAAAATGGATCATCAATCTGATTTAGAGAGACTCTGGACAATGCTGTCATTTCCAAGCCGAATAATACTAGTTTCTTCTCCCGTCACCTTTCGCAGGTAAATTCATAATGGCTAGTGATGTTAAACTGTCTCATGCATGGCGCCGCTGAGCCCGGACCTTCAGAGAGCTTCACATCGCATTACATCACACCAACATGCCACACCGCAGCACTCTGCAGCCACCATGGATATCTGGGTTTAGTGCAGCACTGCAGTCGGGGCAGTAAAAAGAAAAATAGAGCAGAAAAAGAAGGTATTAATATGTGTTTATTCTTATACACTGGTGAATATACTGCTGCTATGTATTTGAGAGTAATGCCCTGCCATGGTCATGAAGTCTATCTGTAAACTCAATGGCCAATCACTTTGCTCCAACTTCAGAAACGAGACACTGTGTAAAACCGGAACAGCCTTGCCTTTAGCGCAGCCCCTTTTCTCTCACATGCCGAAATAAAAACACATCTCGACATTCTCTAGCCATGGAATTTGGTGTTGTGGCTGGCACAGTGGAAATGTGGTGTAAACGACAAGCTTATATGGCCACACAGCACTGTTGATAATGACTCTGTAATCCATTTGATAGCCTATAAAAGGGGTGAGATTCTTATGAGCCCCAGCCAGGAAAGACGGCAAACAGCCCCTGAGGTAGAAATTACCATAAAGAAATAAGCATGAAGAGGAGCATGGGTCTACTGTGGGCAGGTCAACACTTCTCAAATCTCTCTCTGTTGGTGGATCTTTGCATAAGGGATGTTTTTTTGAAAATGAAAGGTTTGGAGAAATCCCCCTCTTTCTGATTTCTGTCATCTCCTTTTCACGCTGGTTTTCCAGTCCCTCCAATCCCAGCTGTCGTCTTATCAGCCTTGCCCACCTATGAAGCCCCCTCTTAAGCAGCTCCTGCATGAGGAAAATGTCACGTTTGTCTGCCAGTGTAAATTTGCTTATCTTATACTGAAAGAAGCCCGTGAGAGGAAAGAGGTTGTCTCCGACGAACGGGGGCCTAAAGGGATCTTTTGAAACCCAGATCTTTTCTGCTCAGCCTCCCTCTAATGTGACACAAATCCCTGCAACAGAGGAATGGCTTCTGCATTCTCAGGTTGCTTCAGGTGCATTAGTTGTATTTATTTATTTTTTTGCCCTGCATGTTATGTGTTGCATTCAAGCACAGCGGAGAAACAGCAGAAACCCCGGCTGTTGGTGTTGGGTGTTTAAAAACCTTGGCAGCTGCCCAAGAAGCAGGCGGGTGGCCAGGCTAAGCTTGCTGTGCTCCCGCAGTCTTTGAACCCCATTCCTGCAAATCCACACATTGTTATTCACCTGGAACTTGATGTTTGGTTGACTTCCAGACCCAAACAGCATTATAGCAGGTCTGCACTTTCCCAAAATTCAGCTCAGCCTAGCTTAGGTATTTATTCTCTGCATCACATCACACTTTAATACTGAATCCAAGCATCCCTGTAGAGTTCCCTCCCTCTGCACGCCGTGTGATAGCATGCTTTGTTCTCTCTGGCAAGGTGAATATTGTCAAGGGATCATTTAATAAGAGAAGGATTGCTTGGAAAGGACAAGAAAGGGCCTCAGGTGGAGAACCTCCCCCTGATGAGGATTAGTTTTATCCTGCATATGCAAATGACATTGATTAAGCCATAGAACAGTACTTCCCCTGCATCAGTGTGGCATTCCTCTTCTGCAGGTAATCTCTGGAGAAAGTGCTGCAATACAGCCTTGGGAGACAATGTTAATAGCCACAAGATGAACTGCTGTCGTCACGGTCATCATTTGTGGCTCACAGACAGAGGGATGGTGGCAAATTACATAGACATGTCATTGAACAACTGGTGTTTGTTTTTCCTGATCTGCATGCTGATTAACATGATAAGTAACATACCTCTCTGTTCCTAAAATGCACTGGATGCTTCTTTTAGTCCATAACTACACAGCCTTATCGTTTTCCCATGCTGGGACTTTTAACGTCTTAATCCCTCAGCATATTGCAGGAGATTATCTTTCTAAAATTAACTAGCCCCTTGAGACTGCAGAGATAGCAGCTGCTTTTTTGCCACTTGGCGAGTTTTCAACAAACAAAGTGGCTTATTGCATACGGGAAAGCGTGCTCACATTAGCTTTTTAAAAGCTGTAAGATTATAGGACTATTGTGCTGTTTCCACTGCCGCTTCATGCAGCCACATAGAGGAAATGTTTGTGTGCAGGTTGGTGGATTTTTTTTTTTTTTTTTTTTTTTTTTTTTTGCAAAGGCTGTTGGCAGCATATGTGCTCTGCATGTCGCTTTCCTGGGAAATAAAGATGGAGGAATTCTAAGAGGCTGCCATTCCAAATTCAATCCAGGTGTGTCTGGTATTCATGATAGGTAGTCAATCTAATTTACTCAGAGGAATATTTAAGATGACATATCCTGTCGAAAATGACACACTGCTTCTTTGAAACAAAATAGAGATTACTCATGCTGATGCAGCAAGTAAACAAGATTTAGTTAAAGCACATTGATTCTAATACTAGGTCTTATATTGCTAAAAAGCCCCAATTAATCCTCCATATAGCTAGGATTTCAAGAAAAGACACATTACTGTACTTGAGGTTTTAAAAAAAAATCTGTACTCACCTTTTGCTATATATGTAGATTCATACTTCTGCAGGGAATGAGTCATTGCTGCACATGGTCACGAGTCTCTCACTTTATCACCACACGTCTGCAGCTAAATATCCACTATTATAAGATATCAAATCATGAGTTGTAAATGTCAATAAATTGGCCATAAATTTATTTTGCATTATGTAGCTCGTTTTACAGAAAGTAATTGGTCAAATGGTCCACTGAAGGAGTCTTGCCTTTTAATTTAAAGAGAGCTAAAATTACAAAGTAAATTGGATGTGCACTGGTAACCTAGAAAGTGTTCTTACATATTACTGTTATTATAATTTTTTTGGCTTATTACCCTTATAAAATAGGCCTTATTAGAAAGGATGTATTACTACAACAGTTTAGTTTGTTCAAAGTCTTTTAAAAGTATACGACATGTATTGTCTCTGTTTGAGTTTCAACCCCCCCTTTATGCTAAATTAATGTTAACTAATGTAATGTAATATAAAGGCTCAGAGACTTTATTATACTGATCCTAGCTAGACAGTAATTTGCGAC
>CALSCE010009645.1:2727464-2787120 GCA_943593645.1 Bovichtus variegatus | reverse complement strand
TACAAAAGTAAAATGCTACTTAATGCATCAGAAATAATAATCCTATAATACTCTGAACAAAAATCTAAACAACATTTTTACCCGCTTGTATTTTTCCTAAGTTGAAATAAAATATTGACTTTTTTTTATACATACAAAATGCTTTTTTTTCATATTTTGTGACCAAATTAGTTCAAATCAGTGTTGGTGAGCATTTCATTAATGATCATTTCACTACCATAAACCGCCTCCAATGTCATTTGTGAGAATTTGGCAGTAGGCTACATCCAACCGGCCTCACAACCGCAAACCGTGTGCAACAACTGCACATCTGGCTTCTTCACCTGCGGGGTCGTCTGAGATCAGCCACCCGGACAGCTGATGCAACATTTAGTTTGCACAACCAAAAAAATTTCAAAACAAACTGTCACAAACTGTCTCAGGGAAACTCATCAGTGTGCTCGTCATCCACAGCAGGGTCTTGACCTGACTGCAGTCCGTCGTCAGAACTGACTTGAGTGGGCAAATGCTCACCTCCGATGGAGCCTGGCATATTAGAGAAGTATTCTCTTCACTGAAGGATCCTGTGTGATCAAACAAGGCATATCTGTTACCACAATAATGTGAAATCCGTACGTCAATATTTCTTTCAAGATAAAACTGCATGTTTTTAGAGGGCCTTTTATTGTGACAAGCCCAAGTCACAGCTGTGTAATAATCATGTTGTTTAATCAGCACCTTGATATGCCACCTGTCAGGTGGAGACATTTCTGTGCATAGAAAAAAATCTTTGAGCAATAATAAAAGCGTTGCGTTTAAATGTTTGTTCAGTGTATAGGCTAACAGATAATGACATACCACTCGCATAGGCTGTTTTCGTGCATTTTGACTGCTTTTACTTTTGATACTTAAATAATAGTAATTTTCTGTAAAAAAAAAAAAAAAAAATGAAATGTATATACTTCAGTACTTTTACTAACTAAGTGACATTTTTAATGCGGGACTTTTATTTGCAATGGAGTATTTCTTTATTGCGTAATTGTTACTTTTGACCTTGAAGGATCTGAATACACCCCCTCCACTGTTGAAGTGATGTCACAAAAACAGCTGAGTCGCAGAAAATCTAATGTCTATGTAAATATGGGTTTCTGTAGAATAATTTCGGGCCCAATAATAATTTTCTTGCATCTTTAGTCTCAGGTCTATTCTCTGCAGAACTGACACCCTGCACCTCCTTCACTGCAAACCAAAAAACCTGACTCATAGGCAGGTCTATTGTTAATGGTGGTCTAGAGTGGCCACTTTGAGGACAGGAGTAAGAAACTGAAACCTACATAAAACAACCTGAATGGGCCGTCCATTTGAAGAGTAATGAGGGTTCGTATGGCTTTTTACCTGTATCAATGCCTGTGTGTGCTTTTATAGAATTATTCTCATTATTCACTATTTGGTGCTGAACTGTGTTCCGCTTCAACTCCCTCCCTGGTAATATAAGCTATTTTATAGAGTGCATCTATTATCTGTAATCTGATAAAGATTTAGCAGCAGTGTATGGTTGCTCTGCTCCAGCCTCCTTTGTGTGCAGTAAAGCTGAGACTCGGACAAGTGAGTCATGTTGGAAGGGACAGCAGATATTTATCACTGCCACTGTTTATGGCACAGCCTGCCTCAATACTTTTTTCTTTTCCCCCCCTGTCAATCTGAAGGCCTGAGCAGGAGAGTTAAGCACTAATAAGACAGCTTCAGTGTTCATCTCGCACACTCCCCTCCTCTCCTCTGTCAGATGAAGGAAGAGATCTGAGTGCTTCCCGGAGAGCCTCCCCAGTGATCACTGGGAAGAAATAAAGCCGATTGCTTAACTAAGTAAGAACAAACACCACTGACTGCCTAGATGGGTTGCACTAGTAGATTTTGCCCCATCGATGTTTGAATGTGTGAAAATCAAAAAACAGTTGCATGTTTTTCATCACTGTACACAGAGTGGAGGCTACTGGGTTGTGACGGTATACTGGCAAGCACCCACTTTTCAAAATTAGGACTTGCTCCAGTATCGGCATGCCCTTTCCCCCCCCCAGAAAACCTGATGAATAATTCAATAATAAATAGTGGAAGCAAGGGAAACGTCAACAGTGCCTCAACTTGAATTTTCCTAAAGTGATAAAAGGAGGAAAATAGTATTCAGTTTGTACAATTTCTTCTTTTTGAATCTTAAGCATCCTCCATTAACCTGTTTTTCTTCTTTTTTTGTTACCTACGTTTGTGATTGGATTTCGTATGGGAGATTAATAAAAGATAATGGTGTTTACCAGAATTCTCCTCCCAGCAGCCTTCATGCAAAGCGTTTCCTTAAGATGTTTTGCACTCAGCATACTGCTGCATGCTATGCGAGCGTCTTGAACAGGTTAATAAAATGTTGAAAAAAACATTTACTGCAAAATGAACTGTGCAGAAAATTACTGACCCTGAAGGGAATGGATTTCTATTTGCTTTTGGTCTCAGCCTGTGATCATAATATACCCACATCCCTGCAGCTACATTGTGATTGCTGAGGTTGTCTCCTAATGGTTTGCTGTTTACTTTCACTGCACTTTCAAATCACTTGCATCACCTTGTGAACTTCGACACACGTTTTCTAAAAGCATCCGGAAAGTGAACGAGGGATGTTGTTGCTTTGCTTTGACTTGGCATCTCCCCATGTGCACCGTTGTGTCTCCGAAGCCATCATCAATTATGTCATCAAGGCTAACCAGCATATTTCCATTCTCAAAGGAATGGAATTCTCTATTATTTAGCTGCTAATATGGCTCCTGATGGCCCCTAAAGTCTGACAGGATGGGCTCGTGTTTGATGCTTTCCTGCACTCTAGACCCGCCCCAACGTAAAAGGGGGCCAACTCTGGCCACACCGGTCATTTTATCTGTTCTCCTCGTTTCCTGCTAGTTGCATTAGCCTGCCCACTGGGGTTTCTTTTGGCACATTAAAACAGATTTAGGTTAATAATTGATGCTGCGATTTATGGACTCTAGTGCCTGAGGTTCAATCGTAAGCCTCCACTTAAAAAGAAAGCATGCCTCTCATTCCTGCCTGTGCCTCAGAGTGCTGTGATTTACAACTTCAGTTTGATGGTGTGCAATTTATTGTATGGGAGTCTATCGAAGAAAAGGACCAGACGTATCATTTTTCATACAACAGTCATTTTGATGTGATTATGTTTGAGTTTCGGATTTCTCCTTCACACATCAACTCAAGACGATAAAGAAAAAAACCATCGATCCATGCACCACGAGCAGTAAATCTATTTGTATTTGTGCACCGTTGGCCTCCTGGCTCTCGTCTTTGATTAAGAAACTGTGCCTGAAATTAATGTTCAATATCAACACTAGTGTTGACATTATGTGGAAAGATCTATGGGATGTTAATCAATAGTATTACATAGGTGATCAGGGAAAGTGTGATGCATGTGTAGGTATTAGGTTCCGTTACGTTTCCGTTCATTACAATTCTGACAAAATGCTGTCAAGAAAGACGTACACTTCTCTTTCTCTACACAAATGTAGAGGTGAGAGTCATATATTTCATCTGAATGTGTCATTCAACTATATGTCTCAGTGTATTCCATTCCATGCCTTTGTGAGGGGACGCGCTTGCGGCGTGACTGTAGGGATCCCGATATCTGCAGTCTGTCCAATACTTTGATCCAGACTGATACATCAGTCACACAACTTTTGGATGGCTTGTCATGAAATTTCAAACAGATATTCATGCTTTAGTGCCACCATGAGGTTGACATTTGTGGTTTTAAGTGAATGTCTCAAAACCTTTGGATGGATTGCCTTGAAATACGACACAGACATCCGTGTCCCCATAAAGATGCATTTGAATAACTTTGGTGATCCCCATTCATCACCAAATACCTGCAAAACTAATAATATTATGATCAGTCTCAGCTGTACTTTGTGTTCAGTGCTAATTAGCAAATGTCGTACAGCGTGCGTACACGTGCCAGCATCGTCTACTGAACATCAGCATGTTAACATTGTTATTGTGAGGATGTTTGCATGAAGCTAAAAGCACTGCTGTGTCACTTTCACAGGTTTGAGCTATTGGTGGTAAACTGCGGTCACTCACTCATTCATGGATGTGGTCGGTGCTTGTCAAGTGTGAACAAATGAGTTTTCTCACTGGTGGCTACACCTAGTCTAATCATATGCTTTTATGCAAATAAAGTTCAATCTGAAGGTCAGCCAACCACTTTGTTCTACAGCAATATTCCAGTCATACACACAGCCAGGTGAGCAGACACAGTTGCAGGGTATTTTCAACCTGATAACATACAGTGGAAAGACTTAGCCCATATGGAATACAATTGGAGAGCACCGTGGCAACAGGAAGCTTTTTGCATATTAACCATGACAATTTCTTTTGGTGACTCGAATACAATCTCAAAGGCAATTCAGCAAAAACAATGTATTGTGATTTTTTTTTGGTGGCATTTTGAGCATTTCTCAAAGACTTAATTCCTTTCCCTTTTCAAGGAAATTAATAAGGGAGAGGAGGGTGGATGCATTCCCAACAGAGCAGAATATAAAGCAGGAAGAAGCATTAAGAAATACACCTGGTTTCAATCCCCTGAAAAGAGAGATTGCTACCATTTCCAGCTCCATTTTAATTTCCTGTTTATTTCGCTCTCTGAAGCTTTGGGATCTCTGAAAGGATTTAAATGCCCTTCAGTCCCTGTGTATTTTCTCCCATTGCCTTTGATTTATAGATTTGATTTTCAGCTTGAAAGCAAAAAGGGAGAAATTCCAAAAGGGGGAAAAAAAATCACCATCATGACATGGAGGAGCTTAAAGCGAGCTGAAAGGTGGAGGAAATAGGAAGAATATAAAACGACCATTGCCAGCTCCAATGATGAAATATGAGGAATTGTCGGAAACCGTGTAACAAAATGTGATATGTAGCAAATGAACTGGGCTTTATTCAATCCCAGAGCAACCATAAGAAGTCCCATTCCGCTCTGTCTGTATTGTACTGTGCCCTGTGTCGACAGGACTCACTTTCACTCGACACTGTCGGGCACCCATTAAATTCTACAATACACAATCATTCCTCCCTCAAAACTCTGTAAAAGCAGTATGCTCCTTGTTACTCTCTCTCACTTTGAACAGTGATTTCTCAGCAGGAGATGTCACTTAGGGATAGGCCCCCTGACTTGAACGTGACTCTGAAACAAGCCATGACTATTGTGACCCTGTCGGTGTAAACCATGCATTTCCTATCCTTGACTCTCCCTCTACATGCGAGAGAGCAGCTGGGATGACTCAAAAAAGCACCCAATGTGCCGACAGTGGGGCGGCCATGGGGAAAAGGCAGCTTTTGTGACCCACAGTTCCAGCCACAGTGCTCCTATGGGACCACTGGGCCATGGGGAGCCCAAAGGGCGACAGACCGTGGCTGAGAGACAGGAGGGCTACTGGGGGACCACGGAAGCACTGAGCTCACTGAACAGATAAACCCAGGGGATTACTGTAAGACTGCACGCTCTTCAGCCTTGCACATGGTCAAAATGGGGAGCGGTTTAACTTGAACCTATTTTAATTGAGTATGGCCTCCAGCTAAAGGAGGTGACATACAGTGTATGAGACAGCGGCCATAAGCTATGATTCAAGTAGATGGCTTTTACACATAAAAGTAGTGATTCATTGTTCCACCTTATGTGATAGCTATGTGCAGTAATTTGCAACAGAGTTAATTTCCACCTAATGAGTGAGAGAGATTAATTCATGTGTGTGATGAATTGCGCAGTGGAAAAGCAGTCAGACTAAGCAAATTCTTGCTCACAATGTGTGTGCGCATGTGTGTGTGTGTGTGTGTGTGTGTGTGTACCTTTTGTGAATGCTTTTCAAACTGTGGTAAAGACTGCAGGGGCACTTATCTGAAATAAGTAGGCCTGCCCTCCACCGCAGTCCTTGCTAGCAGCTCCGTATGGTAATGAGCTGCGTAAAATGAAGAAAATATGTTATTTTCTACACAAACAGCACTGCAGTTAATTCAAGCAGCACGGGCATAATCCACTCACACACTTTCAACACTCCAAGGGGAAAGTTCACGTGAGAAATGGAAGAATGAGCTCATTTGCGCGCAGTGACACAATAAGCATTTTAGAACAATGCAATACTTTGAAGTAAGGCTCGCGCAATACAAATACAGGAGACGCTAAGTCACTGTGGTGGTACGTGACCAGCTGCCAGAACATAAATTGAAATGACTAACTAACTAAGCTCGCCTGCCAAAGTGAAAGGGATGATGAGGTTTTGATGTCCATCTGCAGTGTCTCAGTGTTAGCATCTTCATTAACATCAAGATTGTTTTAATTTGCCCAAATGGGTTAGTTTAAACACGCCGACATTTGGCCTCTTTTCGGGTTCAGTCTAGCTCTCCTTTGTGTCTCATCAGGAGTGCAGAGCTGCAATATATTTGGATCTACAGTCTGCACTTCTACAATATGCCTATATTGCTGGACAATGTTTACCACGGAGACAGAAATTAATTGAAAACAAAGCCTTTGTTGAATAAAAATGGTAATCATAGATCAAAACACTTGAGTTGCACACATTGTACAGATGAAAATGTCCTGATGTTTATCACAGCGCAGGTTTTTATCTTTTTCCTGAATTCTGTCTCTGGTTTATTGTGAACGGACTAAATGTGGATTCCCTGTAAAAAAAAAAGAAGAAAAAAAAGAAAGAAATTGAAAAAAAAAGGACGATGCACAATGTACCATGAAGAAACTGCGATAAAATAATTCACACAGGTCCAGAGCTGTTCAGAAGGTCAGCTAATTAACAGACAGAAGGCGAAAGGCATTTGCTATCACAATCACATTTGCGGCTGAAGTCCTCCTGGCTAACTAACACAGCTGCACCCACTTATCACATAAGACCGGCGGACCATGAGGTTAGCCATCAAAACAAAGACCCAGTCACCCACTAATAGGGTCTCTAGAAGATTCCAGGACCGTGTGGGTGGAAGGTCAGCATCTTTGGGTCTGTTACTGTCATATACATATATTACCTCTGATCATTATCCAGGCAGCCTCCCAATCAGGAGCACATACTTGTCACATCTGTTAAAAAAAGAACAGCAGCAGTCGGGGGTTAATATTCCTTTGGCTTTCCTTTTTCTCGCGTTAGCTGGCTTGTCTCAAAGGCTGCATGTCTGTGTATCTAAGCAAACTCATTGTCATATAACACATGAGTTTCAAAGATAGCCCGGAGAGAAAAAATACCCCTGCAGTTATGTATTCCGGTGGCCACTTGTGCATTATCTGTCTATCTTTCACATTTCAGAGTGTGAATGGGTACCGGGCTCACAGCAGCAACTTTACAGAGACATAATTAGAAGGGAGCTGGTATGACAGATGGATTACAATGATAATTGAGAGCGTGGAGAGTCTATCGTCCTAGCTGCAGTGCACCTGCTTTGTCTTTGGCATAAACAGCAGAAGAGGTAAGAATTTGTCTTCCCATAAAGCGTGCCTGTGGAATTGCAATACGTTTCCTTTTTTTCCCTCCTCACAGGAGCTGATTGTGCTTATAGTGATGAAGAAAAAAGCGCAGATAGCCTGATTTTATTATTCCAAAGCAGATGGTGCAAAATGAGACATTGGGGCCCAGCAGTTCAGTGACCTTCATGTTGCTAATCTAACGTTGCCCCTACATTGATCTAACATTAACACTTCACCCCTCACAGAATATGCATGACTCCAAACGGGGCCGGTGGCCTGCATGCTTTCGAAACAAATCACCCCGACATGCAATTACCTCCTGCTCTGGAGTTATTTCTTTCCCGTGGATACGACGGCCCTTTCATTGAAGTCTGAGAATTAAAGAGGTTTCCAGGTTAATTAATTTGACAGACAGACCCCATTGTGCCCAGTGTCAGCCCAAAAGGGAACCTTATTGCCTCTTGTCCTGAAGGTTGACTTTTTATTGTTCTCTTAGTCTTCGTTTCTTAAAGGAGCACACAGAGCTAGCCCCGTAATTGCTTGAAGAAGACTGCATCAGGCAGACGTGTTATTGAATGCTTGAGAAACAAAAGCTGTGGTCTCTCATAGGAACCCATAATTCATCTAGTGGGATGCATTGAAATGTAGTGCACCCCCGGCATATGGAAACCATTGCTGCGTTTGTTTCTTTGGTCAGCTAAAGAATATATTGAACATAAACCTCTTTCAGAATACATTCGCACTCCTCCTTGCTTGTTGCTTCTTCATCCCAGGAGGAAATGGATAATATCTGGGTGTGTTCGTGCTCATGTGACTTGAGTGTCTGTGTGAACGTGAGGAAGTAGGAAGAGAGAAGATCCCAACCAAAGTGTAATCTCAGTTTAAATCACTCAGCCTGCCTGGGGGAAAAGACCCCTCTTCCTTGGGTTAGTCAGTAAATGAAATCACGGTGAGGCCCCCATTTTTCAAAAGTAACCTTTCCGTTGACAGTGTAAGTGGGTGTCAGGCTCTCACGGCAGAGTCCGAGCAGTGGAATTAGTGCCGTGCGTAGCGACACCAGTCTCTCAGGGTGTCATTTGTAGGGGCTGCTGCTGCGTTCTTCCAGGCCTGCCTGCCTGTCTCAGTGTGCTCACAGTGTAGGAGGCCATCTGCCGCCCTCTTGTCTTATTTCTCTCCTCAGCAGTCATTTCCTAGCAGTTCCCACACAGTGTCCTTAAATGTATTTTTGGTGCAGCTCATAAATTTTGGCCTTGACATGCAGTTTGTGCACCCAAAACCACATTGACAGGCTTGGAGTTGGACATGCACGATTCGCCTCTTGAAAGATATTCATGCAAAATCATTGCGGCTAATGGAGATAAATACACTACATGGGTAGGATTAGGCTTGAATTAATCTCTATTCAATTTAATTAATTAGAAATTTGTCCATCCAAGCCTGTAATGTCAATAGGACATGTTTCAATTAGAACTACATCGCCTTTTCTAATCTTTTAATTGAACAGAAACGAATGGAACGAACATGTTCATAAAATGGGATTCTATGCCTCATAATCATTTTCACGATAAAGCAACTCTCAGAGGCTGTTTATTACTCAATAATCAAGGAACTTAACTGACTCATCATATAATCCGTTTGCTTTTTCCTGTTTGAGGGTTTCCCAGAGTGCTGCTGTGATTTCTCAACAACAGCACCCCTGTGGTTGTGGATGTGTGGCTGGGGATGAGAAGTGGTCAGTTTCTAAGGTTACTTGAAAACAAAGGCTTGTACATTAATTATGTATCTACAGTGTTGGTACCTTTTCTCAAACTGCAACCCACTGAATGAATACATCAGACGTTATTAAAGCCTAACAATATTTGGTTTTTTTAATATATGAGATTTTAATTTTTTTTTTTTTTTTTTTTCCACAAATTGCCAAAGCTAATCCATGCCCACAGAATGCACATTATCATAATCTGCTTGTTTGTAAAAATAAAAAAAAATAAAAAAATTTAAAAAAAAATAAAGAATTCTGTGCAATTTAAATAGTTTGGTGATGATAGTGTTTTGTTAGGAAGATGGGAGAGTTTCTTGCTCTAAAGGTGTGGTTATTTCTCACCATTGTGTGTGTGTGTGTGTGTGTGTGTGTGTGTGTGTGTGTGTGTGTGTGTGTGTGTGCGTGCGTGTGTGTGTGTGTGTGTGCGTGTGTGTGCGCGCACAGGATGAATCAGGAGTGTCTTCTGAAGAAGGGTTGCCTGGGAGACCAGCCTGGACCCCAAACGTGTCTGTCCCCCCTCCCTCCTCCGTTTTAAAGGTGCATCTGTAATGAATCCAAAACTATTTCAGGAAAGGCGCTTTCTAGTAGGCGGGTGAAGCCCTCCATACCTGCAGCTCTGCTGTGTTTTCTTAATGCCACACATCTCCGTTTCATCCCTGCCACCTTCAACATCAAAACCAAAGAGGGAGAAAAAAAAAAAAAAAAACTCTCTTCGACTTTTGCGTGTGTTTGTGTGCGAGTGTTTGAGAGGAATAATAGAGGGAGGCAGAGGGAGAGAGAGATTCATGCGCACTGAGAGCCACTCTGAGGAACAATTGTCTTCAAGTCTATAAGTCCATTTGTTCGCCTTGTTTTCCTTCTCGTTGAACTGTCTGAAGACAACTTCCTGAAAACCTTGACACGAAGTGATGCTACTCTTTTTTTCTTCTTCTTCTTCTTCTTCTGCCCAGCCAGCTGAATGACGTCTCGCAAGGAACGGGGGCTGAAAACTCGGCGCACACAGTGAATCCCTCGTTGTGACTCATTCATTTTGTATAAATGCGAGCGGGTTGCGGAGACCGAGAAAGAGCCGGGGCTTTAATTAGCAGGATTTTCCGTGGTCCTCTCCTCATCTGAGCGCTTACTACTCGTTTTCTTTCCTTCTGTTTTTTTTTTTTTTTTTTTTTTTTTTGTTGGAGACTGTGGAGATGATATGCGCCCCTGAGAGACAGACACCACAGCCCACCGAGCCAGCCCTGCGCTCCCGTGGAGTTGGTGTGAGAGAGAAGAATGTCACCCACTTCTGCCGGTCCTAACATCTAAGTATTGATTCCGAGAGATAATTCCTTATAATTCCCTATATATTATTTGGTAGAATTGGCGCGTTAGGTTTTGCGAAGATTCTCAGCAACGGCTTCATTTCGTTTCACGCTTTGGATTCAGCATAAATTGTTAAAAAAAAAAAAAAAAAAAAAAAAAAAAAAAAAAAAAAATTTAAAAGGCCAGTTCATCAGCGGCGGGTGGTCATCTTCTAGTACTGATATTTTTCTGACTAATGGATGTAGCGTCTCTTTCCGAGGGAACTGTATTACCGTCAGGAGCTTCACTATTCAACAAGCTGCACCGCTCACTCCTGGCAGCAAAGCGATGGGCGCAGTTTGTCTGAGCCATCTACTGCGTCTTGGTTCTTCAGCCCAGCTTGTTGAATCTCCTCCTTGCTGACAACGATGGGCTCGTTTTAACAAACTTCTTCGCCTCTCTGGTTCTATCTTCGGCGCATTGCAGACTCCATCTTACCTAAAAGTTGATCATGGCTGGTCCTGGTTCGTGCGTGAAGCTGAGCACTATATGGAGAGCGTTTTTGCTCATGAGGACTGTGGTAGATTTCGCGCTGCCTCAGGAGACTTATGCGCCCCATTCAATTCGGACTGAGGGGCACCTGACCCTCGGTGGACTCTTCCCGGTGCACGCCAGAGGGGCCGACGGCACGCCGTGCGGGGACCTCAAAAAGGAGAACGGCATCCAGCGGCTTGAGGCCATGATGTACGCTTTGGACCAAATTAACCAGGACGAGCAACTCCTACCCAACATCACCTTAGGCGCTCGGGTGCTGGAGACTTGTTCGAGGGATACCTACGCACTGGAGCAATCTTTAACTTTCGTCCAAGCCCTGATCACGAAGGACACCTCCGACGTGAGATGCACTAACGGGGAGCCACCGGTGTTTGTCAAGCCTGAAAAAGTGGTGGGAGTCATCGGAGCCTCGGCGAGCTCAGTATCGATTATGGTTGCCAACATCCTACGCCTCTTTCAGGCAAGTCTTTGAGCGTGAGCGATAGTTTTGTGGCTTTAAAATAGTGTTTTTTTTTCTTCTTCTTCTGCTTCTCTCGCAGATACAGCTATATGGTTTGCAAGAGTCTGGTAATAATCCGCTTTTCAGGGAGGAGTATTGTTCATCATTGCTACCCACTCAGTAATGGAAGTAGTAACAACAACACAAAGAGTTATCTCACAGGGAAAAACTGTTATTACCTCAAATCTGCAATTTATTTCCAGAACATGTCAGATATAGTTGAGCATTTTTCTCCTTTTTTTAATTTGATGCATGTTATGAGAAATCTTCATCTAGACCTCTCTCCATCTTTAAAATATTGTAACAAAAGGAAGGCAAAGTGAGTTGGGTGGTTTTCCCCTCCACCACACTGTGTGGATGAGACAGCTGAGTGTGCTGTTGCTTGTCCCCGGTGGTGGTGAAAGAACAGCTCCCGTCTGTTCCAGTCTCACTCCAGAGTCTGGATGAGTGGGCACTGACAGCCTGACACAATCACACCCAAACTCAACAACCCCCTCCTGAGAATAACAGGCCTGCTTCATGTGATTGCACATGATTATATGAGCCTCTTGTGCAGAGAGACTGCAGGCATTTTTATGAATTGTTTTGAACCTGAAAGCCTTGATTTATGGTGGCGTTGCTTTTATCTACAGGGGGCCCCTTCTTCGAAATGAGTTTGTTTCAAACTCTTTGCGTTTTAATTGAGCTTGATGGCTTCAAGTAAATGAACTAAATGTGCACTACTAATTTCAAAGTGAGTTAGCTTCGTTCATGGGAACACATCTCTATTCCTGTTGGTTGAGAGTCGGCTGATAGTGTTTGCCCACTGCCGGTGCTGCAGTGGAATGGGGAGCACAGCAGGGCACCAATACAGCAGATGAATTATTTAAAACACATCTCCATAGCAAAATGTCTAATTACATGAACCACCATGTGGATGCTTATGCAAATGTAAAGACTTTCATACAGTTTTTGCCGCGCGAGGACGGCGGCGGTGGTGGTGCGGATCATCAGAGCTGCAGTGTTGGTGCTCATGATTTGGTGTTGCAGATTGTAACTTGTCATCCTGTGTTTTGTTTCAGTTCAATTAGACAAACCATGGGGCCTGGCTGTAAGTAGCTGTTTAACTGCAACTGTAAGACCAGCAAAGTACTTAACATGCTTTTAGCCCCCCCCTCCCCTTCTTCTTTTCCCACACACACACACGTACATACTTACACATGCAACACTCTGGGGTTTTTTCACAGCAATTATCCTTTTCGGATCCATTGGCTGGACAATTAGACTGATGGTCCCGGCCGCAACCTTCAGCCTGGCTTTGGCTCCTATTCACTCTTTGTAGGTTAACACATTTATTAGTTAACAAATAAATGTTTTATTATCCAAGTTGGTAAAACGCTGCAGTGATACTTTGAAGCATCCTCAATACAGTTGTTATGTGTTGCAGAGCGTGACCAATTTATTTTGCATGCAAGCTCTGTAACATGTATGCAATTGGGAAATTCAGAGGGTTTAAGGGGAGAGAGATGATTTCTTTATTTTATTCTCCTCTTTTTCTCCTCACACAAGGTGTACCAGCATGTCTGCAAGTGTAAAGCGATGGGAGTGTAGGTGTAGTCCATGTGCGATGTGGCACTGGATCTCGAGCTTGAGGAATGGAGATTAAACAGCAGTTGTCGTGAAGCTCCGTCCGACACTCTGTATTTCTTCTAATTTCCCTTTAAGCGTTGCCAGAAAGATGGAATTAATCACCACAGTCAAAGCTGCACACACAATAAATCCAGTCTGAAGCCGTTTGCCCTTCAGCACACTTATTTTTTTTTTTTTAAAGCCAGTGGTGATGATAGCGCTGATAATAAATGATGATGGATTAAATGTGAGGCCACATGATACTGTATAATCAATACTTACCAGAAATGAGAGCGCCCGGCCCATTTACCCTCATTAGTTTTGCAGCATTTGATTAGTGTGTGGCAGCCATTACAAGTTTCAGAGATTGTTTGCAACTGCAATCCATCAAGTATCAAATGATTCCATTCAAAAGCATGAAAAGCTTGATTATAACACCTGTTCAGTTATGATTGAAGCCAATTTTCTTTTCAAATCAAAGCAAAAGTGGGCTCCATAGAAAGTGTTCAATTTCTTGTCCTTGTCAATTTAAATTCCATTTGATTATAGGATGTGGTCCACAACTCAGCAGTCTAATGGACTTTGAAGTTAAATCTTTACACTTCGAGCTTTCGGACAATGACCTCTCCCTGAGTTTTCATCCTAGCCTATTTCCCCCTTTGTTCTCAGTGAATATCATCAGGTAATTTTGTGTCTCGCCCCTGTGATAAGTGAATCATCAGGGTAGCTAAATGGTGATTGTAGATTTTTACTGCCATACGCCAAATATCATGGCTGACTATTCGCGACATGAGTAGCTGCTGAACTGTTAATGCTGGGAAATTGACATGAGGGATGGATTTTTCTGAGGACCTAGCAGGGTTGATCAATACTGTTGCCATGGTGAGGCCGATTTGCTGGTAAGATGTTTTTATTTCGCTGCCTTTCATGCTGTGTTGGAAATGAGAAGCAACAATGCCACAGGAGAGAGAACAAAATCGATCCGCAAAACTTTTGAATTGTTACCAGGAGCTATGATGTTGTGCACGTTTTGAAAAATCATCCAATCCTTACTGTGCAGCGCAAGAGCACCCAGTCATTCTCGGGGAGAATGACACTGTAGTTGAAAAGACCCGGCAACTTTGTCCATTTGTAAGGCCTGGCCTCTTGAATGAGTTATGAAATTGATTTTTACCCAGATGACATTTACATCAGGGAGTGCAGCACGCAATTCTCTGTCCATCTCTTTTCTCAAAGACAGAGGCAAAACTTTGTACTGAATGCAGGTGAACTCCGTCTTGTCCTCCTGTCTGGGGAAGCGGCCCCTTCAGACTGGCTGTCTAAGTGACGCATTGACGTCCTCTGCTCTCATAGCCCTGACAGGCTTCGGTCGGCTTTTTATCTCTCCTTTTTTCACAGAATCATCCCTGTGATTGATTTGAAGGAGATTGAAGCCTTGCAGTGTGATCTATTCCGCAGACAGTGGTAAAGACGGATGCCAAAGGAATATGAAGGCTCTCTGTGTGTGTGCACGTGCGCGTGTGCATGTGTGTGTTACGTAACAAGCCCTCAAAGTGACAAAAAATGGCAGAGGTTAATTATGTTTGTTTTTCTAAAACACTGGTGCCATTTGCACATTGATGCATGCAGTAGCACCCGTCAATTAGTCCCATCTCTAGCACTGTTTTCTGCCCCATCATGGGGGACACGGTTAGTATGTCAAGTATGCACCATATGATAACATACACACACACACACACATCTCTCTCTCTCTCTATATATATATATATATATATGCATACAAAGCGCTCCATTACCATTGCTGAAGGAATGAAAACACAATTGTCTCATGGATATTTCATGATCCACGCCAGTGACTTTGGCTCTTGTATTCTCTCTCCATCACTTGTTAATTGGCTTTTATTCATTCAGAGTGTGACACAGAGACCCTTCTCAGGACATTATAACTTTATAACAAGTATGTGAAACATGGATAACAAAGAAAGTATTTCCACTTTCTCATCTTAACGTGACACTTCTATCCAAGCGAAGGCCCCGCCTCTTGTAACTAAAATCATATAAGAGCTATTATATTTATTATTTGTTTTATATATTTATTATTATGTTTTGCAACTTGTGTTTGTCGATATGTTGTTGTTGTGCGTGAGCAGTTAGATAACGGTAATTTCTGGTAGAGCAAAGAACGTGACACCTGTGTATGAGAGAAGAGTCACCTAGTGAGAGAAAATTGGCTGAATATGCACAATGTTAATAAACCGTCAAACCTCCACCATCTATCTCTCTCTGAAATATTCACAATAGAAGAGAATTACTGAATATTATAGAGTCATGTGAGTCTATCTGCCTTACTTTCCAAGAGGTTTTGATTTAAGTTTGTATCTGGCCCAATACTCAAATAGAAACAAACTGACAGACAAACTGTACAATTTAATTTATTCAATTGTTTTTATGTAGGAGACAAATGTACATTTCCGTTTTTAAATATTTTTTTTAAAGTAGCTGGGTAACAAGTTGCGACAAAATGTCAAGAAAATAACCTGCGCACTTCTATTTTGTTCCCAATGTTCCTTTTATTCAACATGGACAACATCAGGTTAGAGTTGTGAGCATGCCTGTATTTATAGATGAGCTGTGATGACAGTAGTAGGAATGATTACACTGTACCTATGTGAATATCACATCAACATAACATCAAAAAGTACAGCACCCGGGGCCCCGAGGGAGACAATTTGTGTTTGAAACATTGCCACGTCCTTGTAGAATAAAAGAAGACTTGGGAACAAGATCTCACTGTGAAGGGTTTTTTGTCTCACTGTTTTCATGCAGAATGCATACACAAACATTGAATAGAAAACTTTCCAAAAGAAAGTCTATTCTCTCAAAAACAATGATACATTTGATTTATGGTCTAATAACACTCTTTGCTTTCACAAATAACACACATTCCTGAAGGACTTTGGTGAGTCATGCTGGTTTTGTAAACATAAAAAAGTTATAAATAACTACCAAAACCTAGAGAAATACAGTATTGGATATGAAATTGAAAAATAAAGTAAATAAACCTTTTTATTTAATACTTTTAAAAGTGTTATTGCAAGAATCAACGCTATACCGCCTTGTAAAAGTAATATGATATAATATAAATGATAATAGAATAAATGTAAGTAGAGAGGACTGAGGAACTTTAAATGTATATGTTGTACTTTTATTAGTCCCGTGGATATACTAAATGCATTATCTATAGTCCAGTGATTCTCATTTCTGGTCCTTGAGACTGAGAGCCCTGCTGGTTTTTATTCCAGACATTTAATCAGATGCTGACTTATGGCCCGTTCAGACCAGAATTGGCAAGGTGAAATTTACTCACATGCTGTGGCATAAAGCAGGTGGGACAGGAAATAATATGGGCAGGGTTACTAAGCATAACATGCAGGTATTAGCATGACTAATGGGCAAAGAATACCATTCCACAAGTTGAGAAATATACACCTTTTTTCATTGATTAGTTTTTTTCACTATCCCCATGCTTGCACTTATGGACAGCCTCAAAACATGAAGCTCCTCCTGCTGCTTGTGTTCTTTAGGCATGCAGTAATAGAAACAAGGATGCAAACAATCAATACTTACTTAAGAGGAGGTCAATCCCGCCTGCTCTTCCAAATTGGCTGCAGGAAGGTGAGTCTTGCCATCTCGTAGGAACAAGGCAAGATCAATTAATGACAAGAAGCAAATTTTGGTATGGACACGGTTGTAAAACTGGGATGCAGATGAATGCATTTAACTGAAGTGATCTGGTTGGACTGAATTGCAGCAGTGCTCCGAGTCTGAGCGGCAGGATTAAGTCATAACGTGCAGAGTTTTGATGTCGGAATGGGATGAAATACAGACGGAAAAAAAAAAAACGCCATTATTTTTGGATATGAGTTGGGATGTTTGCAAAGCACGACTCCATGACTGTTACTTGTTTTCAGAGCACAATTTGTACTCCAGGAAAATGCAGACCTGCAAAGCAATAATTAAACTGATAACCACACAAAGAAATGTTGCCCGAGAGTCGGCCTTTTTTTCAAATTCCCATCCCTTTCTCCCTTTGGGTAGAAACTGTGTAGTGAGGGAGTGCTGTTGCTCTCATGTTCAGTGGAGCATATATATATATATATATATATATACAGTATACACACACACACACACACACACACAAACAAGGCGCAGTGTGAGCAACTTATGCAATATTGATAGAATGAATAAAATATCCCTATGTCAAACAAGTTGTCATTGCGCCTGACATGAGGTCATTAGGTCAGCAGTGTGCCACGAGGAGAATAAATGAAACCATACACACCTGATATTAAGGTCTTGGCTATTCCCACAGGCTTGGGGGATGGTGCACTTTATTATTCAGCAACATAATGGCAAGCTATATGAATATATGTTCTTTAATGAAAACACAGCCGGTACATTTGTGTTCCATCCGTCATTTGTTTTCAAACATAGTTAGTTTTTTTGTGTTAGGATAGCACTTCAGTATCTTAAATGAAGTGCTATCCTTCACATGGGTTAGCCGTCTGCTTGACAATTGCTGCAGCTTGACATGGGAGTCAGGCTATTACCCCCATTTTCTGCCACGGCATGGGTGGCGGGAGAAGAAGGCACCTGCTTAAAAGCTTATCTCTGCTCACATTGAGGTCACACCAACGTTCCCTCGAAACTTATTGTCAGTATGACTGTAAAGTGTGACAAGAATAGCATTCTTAGACTTTGTTGGAAGTTTTCTGCAGTTTATCTGGCGAGCAGAAGGAGCCAGAGAAGAGGAAACCCCATTACGTCCGATCCTCTTACGGGGATGAGTGGAGAAGCATGAGGAGGTCTCTGCTGGCTGCTGGTCGGCCTCTCACTCGTCCTTCCTAAAAGGAAAAATCTCCCCGTTGCTTCAGCAGTAAACGATGTGGGCTGAAAGGCATTATAACAGGGCTAATTGTAGTTTTTTGTAGTTGTTTCAGCGCACTAGTCTGTGATCCATGCAACATTCTGGAAAGAGCCTGAATTACAAAGTTACTCAGACATAGTAGACTTCTGTGATATATGACTAAATAACATAAAAGTCTGTTCATGGTAGAAAACCTCATACAAGCATGAAACGTCTGTATAGATCAATAAGAAATGTGCCTTTTAAATATGATCTGTTTTTACTAGGGACATTCCTCTCATCTCACAGTTCCTCAAATCCTGCTAAATGAGTCAAGTGAATTTGTTAAACGGCTGCCTTTAGTGCTGCCTGTGAGAATGTCTGCTGCTTCAAAAGGAGTAATATTGTTGTGGTTCTTCTTAGACTTGAGATATGTGCTTTATTCTCTTTTTTATCGCTTTCTCTACACTTTCCCCACCTGGCTCTAAAATCGCATTGCACGTAAGAAATTATATTGCACTTAAGACTAATCCTGTGGCTCTAGTTGTCAGGGAGAATCCCCTTGCAACACATAAAATATGTTGAATTTTTTATGAAAAGGGAGAAAACAGAAGGTAACAAGACTGAGAGGGGTTCTGTGAAGCTGTACTTTGGCACCGTGATACTTTGAGCTAAATGCTAACGTCAGCATGCTAACAATAGCAATTTTAACATAGGCTGCAGATGTTTAGAGGGTATAATGTTCATGCTTACCATCTTATTTTAGAATGTTAGCAGCATGCTAACATCTGCTAAGTAGTATTAAACACAAAGTATATCTGGAGCTAATGGGAATTTCATTAGTTCACAGGGGGTGCCCCAAGATGTGTCTGCTCTGAGGTTTTCAATAATGTATAACTAAAATTGTAATAACACACTTACTGGATAATTTATACAAAGCCTGTATATAAAACTATTTAAAAGATATCGTTTTTTTTGTGCTCAAAATAGTAGACTACTTCCTTTGTGACCTCTCAACCTCTGCGGCCAGCGCTCTCAATCACTTTCATCAGGTTAGCTAGTTAGCAGCTAGCCTTCATGGTTCCCACAGTCAGAGCATCACTATTTTATGAATGAAACAAAATGTCTAAGAAACGCGCTGAAGACTCATCAGTGTCAAATAAAGCAAGTAAAACTACAGTAGGCTATATCTCGAGAGTTACCATAACTTTGTTTTTATCGAAGGACAGGAAGGGGTCTCGGCCAGCATGTGTCATCTGTGGTGAGGAGCTAGCATAAGACAGCATGAGGCCAAGCAAAATGAAACGACACCAGGAAAAGAAAAACACCAAGAGAGTATTGGTAAAGGTCAGGAATTCTTTGAGAGGAAAAAGCAGTTGGCACGATCAAAAATATCCACAGACATTAGAAAAGCATTTGTAAGAGCAGGCAGTGATTTACAAAGGGAGATGACATCATAACATATGAAAATAGATAGCTACAAGTGTGTGTGTGTGTGTGTGTGTGTGTGGGGGGGGGGTGCTTCAAGGAAAAAAGGCCTAAAGCCACACCGCTATTATGGCTAATAAAACAACAGCTTCATATTCAAGGTCTGCACATGGATACAAACAAAGGTCTAAATCACACACTTCACACAGTTAAGGATAACAAACACATGTATGCAGCAATACACTTAAAACACAATAAACCTTGTGTATTGTGCTGCCAATTTGAAAGGGACAGGAGGTCCACTGCTAACATTAGCTGTCTTGCTGTCTCTGGAGGCTGCTGGCACAAGGCTTTGTTTAGACTCGATAACCCTGTGAGGGCTCTAATGTAGAAAGGCACGCCACTGAAGAGCAGCGAGAAGTAGACAAGGAGTCACCGCACGCCTGCAGAGCTGCAAGAGAGGAAGGAGAAAACACAATGGTCCTTCTGCTACACTGTATTTTCTCCGTTGCCTCTGGAGGTTTCGAGCCATGCAGATACAATCGTTTTTTCATTTGCGTGATCTGGTTTCCACATTGTTTCTTATTTTTGTTGATTATTTGAAGTAAGTCATTGTTTAATTAATGTAGTCAGCACCCCTTAAAAATTCCATTCACCGCCATTGTTTTAGGTTGAAGGCACAAATCTTAGTGGCGGAAATTGGTGGGAAGAAGTATTCACATCCTTTACCGAAGTAAAAGTAATCCATTACAAGTAAAAATCATACATAAGTAAAAGTACAGAATTCTCTGCAAAATGTATTTTAAGTATCAGAAGTATTTACATAGTACTCATAATGCAGTAAAACTGGTCATGCAAGTGTTTTATTGTGTATTATATTATTGGATTGAACTGATGTATTACTGTGTAGTTAGAATAGCATTTTATGTTATAACTAGTCGAGCTAATTTCAAATACTTTAGATTTTGTTTGGTAGTTTAATCTATGACAAAAAGAGTCACATTTTATAAGCTGATTGTATGTTTTGGAGTAGGTCAAAATTGTATAATTTAATTCAGTACTAGTAGCAGCAGTAGTAATTGTGGTAAATATACGTAGTTACTTCTATACGCGCTTGATACTGTATAGGTGAACTGATCCTTTTAAAATATGTTAAATTCAACATCTCTGTTTATACGTGTGTGCATGTGTGTACGTGTGCGTGTGCACATGTGTGTGTTTGTGTACTTTTGGATCTCAGGGATGTCAGGGTCCAGTGTGCTCACAGTATACATAATAAACTGTCATCGGGATTCATTCCTTGTCCTTCAGTTGTGTTATTACAGGAGGGCCTGAGGGAACACTATAACAGTTGCTAACAACACATAGTAATATATAACCATTATATCAGCCAGAACAGTGTGGACCTTTATAGGGAGACTAAATTATTAGAGTGCAGCATTGGCCTCAGGTAGTTATGCTAAAATACCTGTTGATTTTACATGAAATGAAAGAGCGGAACTTTGCTGTTTCATTAGCTTCAATTTCATTTTGTCTGTATTTCCCTCGAGATGAGGTTTGGCGAGTGTCTTTTCTTTTTTTTCCCTGGTTGGCTGTGCAGTGGTGTGTGAGTTCTGTTTGAACATATTCATGTGTCTCTGCTCTTTTGAGCTTTAAAAGTATACCGCAGCAGCCAGAGCATACATAAAAAATCAGTTGACAGGATAACTGTTTTCAGATGCAAATCCTGTGAGATTTCAAGCTCTCCCTCGACGCCTGCATGTGACAGTTACATTGATTTGGGGGAAGACCTCAATCACCATTGACATTTGTGCAAATTAGGAAAGCTCTTACTTTCAAATAGGGTTGCTTAAACTAAAATTGACTAGCGGACGGGAGCTATTGCTGACAAAATATAGTGTTTTTTAACTGCCTTATCAGTGTTGGAGCACTCACATATGGCCCTCAACGGGGCTAGGAGGATCAATACCATGTCATTTATCAATGGATTATGCATAGAGCTGTCAAGCGCTCTCTACCTGGAGGTCGAAGGACAATATTTGCCAGTAAATATACTCAGGTCTTTGGGAAGCGAAACGATCTGTATGTAGCATCAGCCAGTTGGACATCTTTCTCCCTGCTCTCCTGCCAGTGGATACAATTCTAAGATGTACATCATATTAAGGAGGGATAAATACGTTTTGTTTTAAGATTACGATTGTATGATCCCGATTAAATACCTCTGGAATTTTGGTCTAGTTTTCATATTATGACTGAAGCTTTTCCTGTATGTGTGCATTTGCATTAGTCACGTTGTTGGGAGAAAAAACATGTTAAAATATTCAAATTATGGGGACTTGACCTCACAAAGTTAACCATCTCGGGGCTATGATTTGGTTTCTGGTTAACACGAGAGTAAGGGTTGGGCTTGGCATGTAGTGGTTAAGGTTAGGACAAGGCTCCAGAGAATTCATGTAAATCCAGATTCATGCTTAACGCAAGGGGTTAACAGAAGCCTCCAGAAGCCTAGGAGAGGCCTCCAGCGTAGGTTTTGATTTATAATTTAGCATCAGATTTCACCAGTTTATGGCACCACTGCAACACTCGACAGATGTGTTGTACGTGATCACACCAGAGTGCTTTGTATTCCCACAGTAACTGTTTGTTTGACATGCTTTAATTTCCTTTGTGATATAGAGCGACAGTGGGCTACGCAAATACTTACATCCAGGTTAAATGCCTATTTCACCTTGACTCATTACTGAACTCCCTGTGCAGCGCACATGCCATCATTTTCTGTGATGGAGGTTTTGATAAACAGAAGGTTTACAGTGTCTTTGCTAGATGTTTGTTAATGAAGAACAGTCTTTCCTCAACTTCCATAACATTTTCTTCACTATCAGCAGTCTCCACCAGCATCAGAAACCCAAACTGGCCTATCACAGTTCTTGCACTCCCCACATTTTATTTCCTATTGTATTGTTATATTTTTGAGGAGGCACATATCAGATACAGCAGAGCCTACACCGTAGCCTTGGCAGCTACAAGCAATAATCCCTTAATGTGCAACTATAAATCAAGCTTTAGTCAAGGCAAGTGTATAACAAGCATGTGTGTGTGTCAACCTGAGTGTATACACTTACATTTATCATTACGAGTACTCAATTCTCCTGAGATAAAAAAGCTGGTCCCCACAAGGGTAGTGTTTGGTTACAGTACTCTTAGAGTTAGCTTGAGGTTGCGGTTAGGCATGTTGTGGTTATAGTTAACGTTAGCCTAAAGCCTCCAGGGTATGAATGTGTGTCAATACAATGTCCGCCTAAGTAATACCCTTCTGTTTGTGTGTATGTTTGTTTCAGAGTGGCAATAATCCTACATTCTCACTGATACAGCAGTTTTCCAGTTCCTGCGCACAGTTGGACACACATCACACCTTTTTATTTGGAGAAACCATCCACACAGAGGTTAGGAGTTTGAATCGGCTCTAATGAACATAAAATTAATGAATAAATAAACACAAAGCACTTAAATACACCCACTCTGTTGGTCATACGACAAGTGGCTTTGAGTGCTTTAGTTTACCACAAGACTTTGATTCATTTTTCTGTACAGTCACACTACGGTGATCATTTTAACATGGTATCTGTTTAGGCCATATGCAGTTCACGTAACGCTTTCTTGCTTCTTCATAGGTTTAGCTTCAATAATACTGCTAGTTTTCCTACTCATTTTTGAAACCACACATCTGTTATACAATTTCTACTTAATATAACTGACATATGAAATACTTAGGGAAATAAATCGGCACATTTCATGATCAATGAAGCAACACGTTTTAAAGCCTGTGTTTCAGATCTTCAAGGAATTGTTTTTGTCTTATTTCAGCTTATTTGACAGATTGTATTTTGAGCAGACTTGATATCCACATGAGTTGTTTTGGGAAAGACGCATGTTAGTGCTCTTGTTGAAAATAAAGATAAGCCTTCAGTAGCGGTGTGTGACAGTTCCATTGTATTCGACGGGGCCTATTCCTGTTTCGGCTGGTTAACTCGTCTGAGGGTAATTGTCTGATCTGGCGTCTGTTGTGCATCTCTGACTCTGGCTCTGAAATACATGTCAGTGTGCAGCCTTCTGACACTTTTGTCTCACTGCGAGTAGAAGTTATGTGAAATATGCGTGTCACAAAAACACATTACACATAAATCTTCTCGGTCCATTAGTCGAGACACTTGCTATGATGAATCATGATCTCACTGAGAATGAGTCTGTTTACAAAGCAAAGCTCTCTGAAAAACTGTGTCCACTTCATACAGAGTTGGCAGGTTGTTCAGTATGGCACTGGAAAAAGCTTCTTGTGCTCACTGAGTGGACAATTGTCCATTGTTCTGGCTGTGCGACGGAGCCAGTGTGTAGCTGACAGGACTACCTGGTCAGTTGCCCTCAGTGATGCACTACACCTGCAGCACAAAGCAGAGCGGAGAACTCATGAGGGCCGAGGTCACGACTGGATCATTTTCATCCGAGTGAGCCGAGGGAGAGATAACAGACATACAGAGACTCTAATCCTTTTTACCTAAAGGTTTTCAACTATACAACAGCTACCTGTCTTCATACTTCACTGCTCACTTAGCCGTATAATGCTGAGTAGTAGTAGTAGTAATGTAATTGAATATATTTCAAAGGTTAAACGAACATACCGGTTTGTTTTCCTAATGTTACGTTAGCATTGTTGGGTGATGCAGTTAAAGAGTAGATTCAAGAGTCTTCCAATATATTTTCATATTGTACAGAAATTAAGAGAAGCCATGGATGTCTGTAATTGTAAAGAAGACATGCGTTGAAGTGTCTGAAGCACTGCGGCCTGTTCTGAGATGGTAAGCTGTGATTAAAAAGTGCACATGATTTGTAGTAAATGGGCTAAAACTTGCAAAACCACCTTTGTAAAGTGCAATGAATCAAATAAAGTAATGAGCAGCTTGAATCCCATTAGTCAACTGTATTTAGTACAATTAATTCTCAAAAAACAGACAAGACTAAGCATCTACAGCGCTGTGGTCTCTTTAAGGCTGTGCTACTTTGAACTAAATGCTGCTGGATGGAAAATGTCAACATGCTAACATGCTCACAATCACAATGCTAACATGGTGCTGTTTAGAAAGTTCACCATCTTAGTTTAGCACCTTAACATGCTAACATTTTCTAATTGGCACCAAACACAAAGAACGGCTGAAGCTGATGCCAATGTCATTATTTTTGTCATAAACCAAAGTATTGGACAAATTACAGTACATGTTTGACCTAATGATAGCGCTAGATGAAAAGACGGGATTGCAAAGTTATTACAATTTATCCTGAGGGGGACATAAATATCTGCACCTAATGTCAGGGCAAGCCATCCAATAGCTAATAAGAAATGTTACCCTAAATCCCAAATGTCAACCTCATTGTGGCACTATAGCAAAAGTCAGGAGATCACCAAAGTCATTAGTATTTATTCTCTGCAGACCATTAATGTAGAATGAAGTGGATTTCAAGATATTTCACAGGAAAACCTGTACAAAATGTCCTGGCAATTCATCTAATAATTGTTGAAATATTTCAGTTTTTACCAAAGTGGTAGACAGACAGGCCAACATTACTATCCCTCAAGCCACGCCCCTAGCATGGCCTATAAAAAAATAACTTCATATTAAAGCTCTACACATGGATCTGCACATAGAGACAACCATTTGCAAAACTAACCAGAACCACATATTTGCGTCTGCATTTAGAGAACTTTTCACTTTCCATGTTCTTGCCTCGGGCATCCAAGTCATTAAAAATGCAGCAGTCAGAATTTCAGAACCATCAAGGGACCACCATACATTCTTGATTTTAGCATCTGCTCATTGGGTACAAGATTTAAAGTCAATCTTCTGTTGACATCCAGATCACATTGACAACATATAGCTGTGGTCTGACTTTCAGCAGACCTTTTATTTCCTCATGAGTCACACTCACATGAGATCCTCAGGCTGTTCTGTCTGTCCCCTGTCTTGACAGTAGAGGAAAGGTGACTGTGCTTTTGCCATTAGGAACCAGGGGCTGCGGGAGAGGAGGGACCTTAGTGCCCTGAACTGAGCCTCCCAGGTTCAGGGTGTGTACTTCCACCAACAACATCTACCAATTAAGAGCTTCTGATTATAGATAGTTAATGTTAGGGCCAGTTAGAGTCTGCTAATCCCAGCGAAGGAGGTGAGATTTGTATAAAGCCTTAGAGGAAGGTCTGCCTCTGCAGCTAAACGGCAAAATCCTATAGTTGACTGTGAAATGCCCTACCTTGAAGACTTTCTTTTCTTTTTTTTTTTAACCACACTCAAGGTTGCCTCCCAAATCGCTTTTGTTATCAGCCCTATACTCTGGTGTACTCGGGTTTTGCCTACTAGTAGTTGTATGCTGCTATATTCTGAATGTTTTATCTGTTTCTGTATGTGTTTGTTCATTTATTCCTTCATTTGTTTATCCATTTCTTTTTAGCCACTTTTCTTGTGAATGTGTTTCTGGATTTGTATTGCCTTTTTATAGATTTTAATGTTCTTTGTTGCGATGCCAGTTCTGTAAAGCCCTGCTCGATGAGTGTGAGTATCTTGCTGTGAATGGCAGTTTCAGCAGCTAATTCTGCCTATTTCCTGGAACATAGAATATCAGCTCTGCGTAAATTACACTACGGCTGCATACGTTCATCTCCAAACAACCTTCTGTGAAAATCGTTGCAGTTGACACGATGCATAGTAGTGGCGCAGCAGGCATTACATTAGTTTTAGCCTTTTAAATAAGTGTTTGAAGCTTTTTGCAGGAAAGTGTATTTATCTTTGATTCTTGTTGACATTTGCAACTTCTCTCTGCAGCTCCATACATCCATTCAGGCTGACAGTGGATTTGGCGTGTGTTGTGAATGCAGGTGATGCTGATAAAACACTATAATCTCAACCCCTGGAGAGCTTCAAGGCAACACTGCAGGCAATGTCAGGCATGCAAATAACTGCCTATTAAAATGTTCTTTTCTTAACTGGTAACGAATATCCCGAGTGCATGGCACCAAGTAGGGGTTCAGACACACTAACTGAAGGAATAGGATATCTGTGATATTTTCCACGGCTGTGATCAGTTCGTAATTACATGTCCCTGCTAAAGAATTCTTTGTGAGGAGCAGACAGAGAGGAGAGATAAGATCGAGGAGGCTCACCCGCATTGCCTGCGCTATTAGAGGAGAAATGGGCCTGCTGATGATGCTCTGTTGAGTCTGAAGGGAGAGCTATACCAGGAGAGATGGGGATGGTACAGAGAGTCATTGCAATGGAGGTCAGAGTGTTGCAGGTGCACGGCTGACAATGAAAGTGTCAGACCCTGCATGCTCCAGGTATAGGTGGGGGAAAAAACATGCACCTACGCTCGGTCTGTGGTGAATAATGTGTCAGAGTTCCACAGATTAGGACTGGACACAGCAATGAGGCAGAGCAGAGATGAAAAGATTTTGCACACATCAACAATTGCCAAAACCCAAACAGACATTTGCATTTCTGTGTTTCTCATTAAAGAATATTCTTTTCTTCCCAACCTGAGGCATAACGGCGTGCATATTTCAGTATTGGTTTATGGACATTTAACATTTCTCTGAGAGAGAAAAAATAAAGTCAAGCTGGCTGTAAAAGAACACAGTAGAGAAAACAAAGCTGCGTCCACTGCACTTTGCAGTCGGGAAGAATCAATACAGCCATCTGTAATGTGAGACCCTGTGGATATAAAGGAATACATTTGATAATACTTAGTCATAAACCTGCAGGCTGTGTTTTATTCCTACCGTGACTCGAGGTTCTGTCGCACCTAGAGAGAGCGCACAGCACAGCCACGTTGATCAAGGCTGCTCTGCTGAACTGCATTGTTCTCTGCAGGGCCTCGCTTTGTGTGAAGCTTAAGTCAAAAGATGCTTTGCAAAATTGCTTGAAGAGATACAGTATCTGTTCAAAATAACTCTCACGGGTGACAGCACAAAGGTTTGACTGTCATGTCAGCTTGAAAGGCAAGATCCTTAAGTCGTTGTAGTAGGCTTCATTTATGACATGTGCTCATAACAGCACCTTTACACTTCACTGCATGGATGTGGAGCGTCTCCTCGGTATACTCTTCTCCAATGAGGCTTCGAGAGCTATTTGGTGTTGGGAAACGATTATTTCTTTGAAACACCAATAGAGTTGAAATAGCAGTCTGTTTACCAGATGGAAAGAAAGAGGTCGGTCAGGTTCCCTTTGTGAGCTATCCACACTTTCCTCCCACGCCTCGGCTCTACTCTACTGTGTGGCTCTCCTGGTCAAATATCTGATTTGTGAGTCATACCTAGCCTCTGTACCCATGGAGAAACACGCTGGTTGTCTTAAAATACACTCTGGCAGGGCAGCCATGCAAGAGCTGCAGGCCCCGCACAGAGCACTGGAGCTGCCCAGGGGACTGGCATGGTGCGAGCGGGAGAGACGGAGGGTGAGGGAATCGACTGGGAAAAGGGGGAAGTGGGCGGAAAGAAGGAGACGGTGGAAGGTCGTATTGGATAAAGGATTATGAAAGCCTAACTTTCTGTCATGTAACACAAAGTCTAGTTCAGTAGTGTGGGCAACTCTGAAAATGTGGTGTTTGTGAGTCCTGTAGCTGCAAAGCACAGTAAACCCCACAGGTAAAGTCCTTGTAGAAAGAATGGCTGGAGAATGGTAGAGAGATGTAGTAGGAGTGTGATGTGAGGCTTGCCTTGATAAGGAGCGTGGAGGAGAGGGAATTAAAAAGGAGTGACACATCTACTAATGCTTACTACTAATTTGTCTCATCTAATGCTCAAGTTAGAGATGACTTTTTCTATATTTAACTGAGACCATCATTTTTCCCTTACCTTAAAGCTGCTATAATCAATATTTTTAAATGAACAATGAGCCACATGGAGTAAAAACAATGCTATGCTTAGAGAGTTAATATTGGACATACATTGCTCCATGTCGGCTGCATGTGGATATAAGCAACTGTTTGCTAACACGTTCGATAAAATATACTTTATGAAGCGATAATATGTCAATGCTGTGTTTACAGGTTGTTCTGCTGCCCCCATGTATCCAAAAAAGAATCAATTAATGCAGTTTACCCAAATGCTTTGAGTTTCTTAAACATAGCCACCAAAATAATAATCAGGATTTAGTTGCCTCAAGCAGAAAATCAATGAAATGTACTGACAACGAACCTTCTACGGATATGATTTTGCATTGGCAGAGAACAGTTCACGGATACATTGTTGATGAAATCCGTAAAAAAATAAAATTAAAAACATAATCCCGGAGGAATTACATTTCCGACAAAACGTATTTACTAATTCAAATGAGTCATATCTGAACGTAATTATTATGAGCGAGAGTTTAGATGAAAACGATGGAGGAAATGGGAAGAAAAGAGGAACTAAGGACAGCAAGGAGGGGAAAGTTGGGTGGCAAGCAAACAAATTACTGAGGGCAGACTGTCTCGGATTGGGGGGAAACTGGCAGCCCGAGGACCTCCCTGGGCAGGAAGTGTCTGCTGATCATCTGTGTGGGCTTGTCTGCATGCAGATTGATGACATGAAGGGAGGGAGAGACGCACAGGAAGATGAGACTCACTTGTCCCTCTCTCTCCAACGGGGCTGAAACACACAGAGGGGCGGAGAACAGTGGAGCGAGGCTGAAAGTCACAGGTTGTGTGAGGGCACAATGATGAAACGCAAGCCTTCACAAAAGAGAGTTTGAGTGAGAGACACAGATGGGCAGGAAGAGAGGGGGAGACAGTGACAGAGAGAGGGAGGGAAAGCTGTCGGTTTTCCCCGCCCTTCCTCCCTGCCTCCTCGGCTGTGTTGGCAGTGCCGTGCTCTGGTGAAGGGAGATTACCAAAGCCCAGCCTGGGGTTACATGTATGGACACAGTCATTACCTCTGCCCTGCTAACAAATAGCACTGCTGTCTGGATACAAACCAATGACTGCCTGATCCCGCCCATGTCACAGTTGCTGTGCCTTGATAAAGCAGGAAAGATGTAAAACTTAATTACTGCTCAATATCTTTATAGGCCTGTTTATCGTACTGTATTATTTTGTTTATAGGATATCGACCGTGGCTGTTTTACAACCTCGGGCATCGGAGCTTCAAATAAATCTTCTGACTAGGGATGTTTATTGTGAGCAAATATTTATTCCATCATGGGTGGGGTGAGCCATTTTTGAATCGCTTTCAAAATGGCTCCTTGGCTAGTCCGTAGGATCATAGTTTCAGTGTGTGTGGGTGTCATTGTGCTGGTGTCACGAGGACAATCTGTGCATTGGCATCCGGCCACAGACTGCATGGGGTTAGAGTCGGGTCTGTCAGAACCCGCTGTCATTTCCGCTATCGCCGTGGAGATTGTTGCAAACAGCCGAGTGGAGCTGACTGATGTCAAGATATACTTAGAAGCTAATCATGCAGCAAATAGAGGCACAGGGATTCCTGCAACAGTAACTGCTTGGCAGCCCTCGCCCCAGTTAAAGCCGTTCATGGGAAACATTTCAGCTCTGCCACTCACAGCTCGTTTGCAGCTCTGTTTTAGAGGGTTGCTCTCAGATTAATGGATACGAAACCCAGTCTGGACAACACTCTAGTTCTCTCTGCCTAATTTCTGACACTGAATGGTGTCTAGTCAGTGCTGCCTTTTGTAGGGAAAGCTCTGCGTTTGAAAGATGGCCTTTGTTTTTTTGTCTAAGTTTTTGTTTAAGAACTCATGGACTGTCATAGCCCTCTGTTTTCTGTGCAGATTTCCCTCCTCTCAGATGGCAAGGATAGATGGTTGCCATTACCCCGACTGAGAGTCGTGTTGTGCCATATGCTGCCTATTTTTCTTCAAATAACATTTCTTTCTGCATCGAGCGTGTGAGAGAAGAGACGGATCAGAGCAGCACGGCTAGTTGCAAGGATTGCTCTCAGCTCGTCAGAAACATCACCCTTGCGTTAGCAGAGCAGGGCGATGAAAGCACAACATTACAGTCTCTCACCTTTCTTTAGAGCTGCCCGTGGTGCTTGTGGGCTGCTGTATGTGAAAATGCAACGGAAAGGCCAAGCCACTCTAATTAACTTCACCTGGCATTCCCACTTACTGTGAACGTGTCTAACCTTTACACAACCTCGCTTAGTCACCTCTCTTCTTAAACACCCAGGTTGAAATTCTCATTTAATGTCAGTAAGCAGATTACCACCCTCCCCCTACATAACACCTCCCACCCCTGCGTTCTTTTTTCTCAACCTTCTGTAGACTTCTGCAACAGATTTTTGTTCAGGGCGGCCGCAGCACTTTGTGGTGGTAAATCAATAAAACAGTGTCCCCCATAACAGACCTCTGTGTTTTCCTCCCATCGATCCTGTCAGCCCAGATACATTCAAGAGCAAGCAAGACGATTACCCTCTGCAATCCTAACTTTGATGTATACAGCAGATGACAGGTGCCAGACATCAGCTTTGGGTAATTGTTATACTGAAAGGGGGCATCATTAATCATTCTCTCTTGGCCTGAACTCAGTTGCTCATAATCTGTTTCTCGGTTGTCGAAGCAGAACGTTTGCAGGCATAGACGTCACCTTTTGACCTTGTTGCCACTGGAGCCTAGACCATGTTGTCATGTGTGATGCCACATTTCACATCTTATAGATTCAAAGTGTCTTAGTGAAATAAGGAGAATTGCAAGCAGTACGCAGTGCAACGGTGAAACAGGCAAATTCAAGATTAAGTATTTAGAGTAAATAATCCTTTCTTCCTAATTATTTGCAGAAAAAATATTCTAAAATGTTGATAAAATATCCATTTTCCTCACCTTATCATCTTTGCATTATCAAAAATGTAAATCGCATCAAGAGCTTATTTATTTAAAACCATTCGGGGAATCAGTCATGCTACTGTAAAGTGGCGGAGCTAAACTTTGTTGCTTGTTATCTACTCAGAAAGACGTAATCAAGTTCAGAAGGGTTCAATTCAATTCACTTATTTCATAAAGAAGGTTACATTACTAACTTGCATTCCACTTGATTTGTCGCCCATTATCTACCACAGAGAGAAGACAAAGGTGTTAGATTCTAATCAGCATTAGTTAGTCAGCATCTCCTTGTATCGTAATTCCGGCAGGTTTAATCCTCACACCTCCGCATTTTCTCAATAAAGGTTTAGCACTGTTACCTGGAGGTCAAAGTGGTAATTAAAAAAATGCAGTCTGAAAACATGGAGGTTTTAGATTCCTGGGGAATAAGGAGTTGAGAAATGATAACAACAGGCTACAAGCCTTAGAAAAAGTAAAAAGACATTGTCATCTTAAATGGTTCCCTGCAGCAAAAAGCTCCAGAGAGACAAATGTTCAAGCAGCTTTCTGTCCCAGCTGGGGCAAAGATGGGACGTGATTCAACAAACCCATAACACCTTTTGACTGCATACTATTACTACAGCTGCTCTGTTAAAAATAAATCCCCTATCAAACGTTTCAAATAGATGCTTCACTTTTTGGAAAGAAGAGTCTTTTTAAATGCAAATCACTGCTGCTGTTGCTTTTCGATTACTTTGCAGCAATCCCTCTTTGACCCACTACACTCAATTTAGGCAGCCCTGAAGTGATTTAATGTGTGGCATCACAGCAGCATTCCCACCTGTGAATTTGTTTAATTGCATCACTGATTTTTTTGTTTGGTTCTCTTGTAGTTGTTTCTTTTTTCTTTTTGGCAACTGAAACATATTGAGTCGTCTAGAGTTTGACTCCTCAATTTGTCAGCTTTGGTGCGGTTGACCCCTTTTGAGTTGTGGGTCAAAGCTATAACTCACACTCTGTGAGTTGAAGCAATCCCATCAGCAAGCCGCTGTGTCTTCATTCCTCTGTTCCCCCAGTGTCCGGCTGCTTTTGATCACCCTAACAGAAATGGATGGCATTCATAGAGTGCTAGATTAGACTGTGTGATGAGGTGCTGCAATGGGTTCAGGAGAAAACGGTTCATGTCCTTGGTTGTGCATCCACCTGTCTAATGGGAAGTACCCAGTTTGATCCCAGACGGGCCACCAGCTGTGATTGCCGTTTCAAAACCTCAAACACAGTTTCTGATTAGATGTTAAGGTCTTTAGCAGGCAGCATTGTGAACAACCTCATACCAGATCCCTTTATCAACTACTTTATGTCCTAGGTATTTGATGATGGATGCAGTCAGATACATGATCTACAGAACCATCTATCTCTCTAACAAGGGGCACACCGTGGCTGTGTTTCTCTGAGGCTGCAAAGAGTGCTTGTGCTAAATGCTAACTCCAGCCATGCTCACAGTGACAATGCTAACATGCATTGTCACTGCAAAGCAGGTATAATGTTTACTATGATCACCATCTCACCCAATTTTGACCTGATGTTGGTGCTCGAGTAAAAAGCTGATATATTACAAACAAATTCATCCCGAGGGTGACATTTCACGACAATCCAATTCAAAAATGTCACTCGAAACAACGAATGTGACCCTAATGGCGGCTAGAGGAAAAGCGGACAGACAAAGCGACTTTGACATTTTTGTCTCCAGAAAAATGCTGCTAGCTTTGCAAAAAATGTGAGCGTTTTAAAGGCGGGTAAAAAGAACACCTGCAGACTATTAAGGGGGTTCCTAAACATTAGGAAAAATGAATATCTTGCACTTTTCTAAAGAACTTGATTGATATAGTTGTTCTATATCCTTATGAGATACTTTTAAGTTGTCTACATCCACACTGTTCAGTTGATTGTATGTCTCAGTTGTTGAACATTATGCAACTAGGCCCATTAGTTAACACAATCAAACTCCACATTCCCCACACAATTATCAAACGAACAAAGTGAGCATTAAAGTTCATTCTTGACCATGGATAAAGCAGTTTGACAGAAAGTAAAATCTTAACTGACGGTCCACTTACTAGCATTGTCTAGAGCTTTCGACCACATCTCACTGTCTTCCTCCGCAGATGGAGTTTGCTCCGTTATCATCATGTGACAAGTGTGAGGAAGATTGTGAGATGTAATTGAAAGCTGAATTCAAAAGAAAGTTAAACATGTTTGATATGCTGTAGGGTGGAGAGAAGTGTAAGCGAGCGCCTGTGCTGCTAGTTCATAAAAAAGAGCTGCAAAGACATTTCTGCAACATCTCGTTGATATGTTAAGAGAAGAAAGTGACAGCACAGCAGGTTGCCCAGGTAACAGACCCAATGTAGGCTCTGTAAAATATTGCATTACATAATGTGAGTATATTCTTAGGTGATCAATTGACAAGGTAATGTGAAATATATGAAACATGTATTGCTCGTTTGTTTTACAAGCCGTCATCTGCCTGTGTGAGCGGCAAAAGAAGTGAGTGATGTGCAGCGCGTTTTCATTCAGACTTATAATATATTAATGGGACTAATATCATCGTTTATATGGGACACCCATGTGAGCGTCTAAATGAGAATGTATGTTAGAATATAACATATTACTCTAATCTATTCATGCTGTAACTCTTTGTGACGGCATATTTTTGTAAATGACAAACAATATTCTCTCATCGTCTGCACATTTACTTCCCCTTCTATAAACAATGCATTTGAAAGTTGTAAACCTAAATTATAGCTGAAATGTATCCAGCTTGGCGGCACACATTAAACTGACGCAAATGTGAAGTGAAACGCTGAAGTGAAACACGTTTGTGTTGCCGTTAAAGCAATAGTTTGATATTTTGGGAACTAGGGTTATTCGCTTCCTTGCTGAGACTTAGATGGGAAGATTGATACTACTCTCATCTCTGTACGTTCAATATGAAGCTACAGCCAGCAGCTGGTTAGTCTAGATTAGCAGAAATAAATTACTCTGTGCTAAAATAAGATAATTTGTTGAAGTAGTTTCGTATATAGCGTGCAGAAATGAGTGTAAGAAAGTGAATAAGGATGTCAAACTTTTCCCTGAAGCTCAAAATATAGCTGACCCTGGCAAGCGCTGTAATGTTTGCATCTATTACATGTCAAAATTGTATCGCACATAACATGGACACCTGCATTGAGAGCACTGAACTGAGGGCATATTGACCATAAATACATTTTTGACTCAAATATGATGGCAGTAAATATACTGTGCCTAATAATAAATAGGGGAGTGATTTCTGACTCAGCCATTCAAAAGTGGGATTTCTCCCTATTTGCACGATAGCAACCACCCATGATGCTGCACCAGAATAGCACCGACACACGAGTAAAAGTTCCTTTCCCCTCCCCAACCCCACTTGTTCTCTTCAAGATCCCGCAGATCAGCTATGCGTCAACAGCCCCGGAGTTGAGTGATGACAGGCGCTATGACTTCTTCTCACGGGTGGTTCCTCCAGACTCATTCCAGGCCCAGGCCATGGTGGACATTATCCGAGCCCTGGGCTGGAGTTACGTCTCCACCATCGCCTCAGAGGGCAGCTACGGAGAGAAGGGAGTGGAGGCATTCACACAACTCTCCAAAGAAGCAGGTAAGGAAACGTGATCAGTGATGGGCACTAAACAGAATTATAATCAGAAAGAAATGTATATAATATATCATTTAATCGTCTCCTTGCATTTTTCACCGGAGTAAGATCAGTTTCGCGTTTATCATTGCATTTATCGTAAAATCTATTTTGGGTGGATGAATTATTGATCTGTTTGGCCACCGCTGCTTTAGTCCCCCAGTGATTTGTTACTGGAGGAAGAAACTGGAGAAACAGCTGCCCCGTCACAATAACAAGCATAGCCTGAACCCATGTCACTGTAATGTACTGTATGTAACCATCTCAGCTTTTTTTCGTCGTTGTTGCTGTGTGCACACTCGGAAAAGGAATAGTTTGAAAATGTATAATGTCTTCTCTTTAGCCAGCAGAGAGGAGAGAGAACTGGTCTAAACTGGTCGTTTGGGAGACATGATTTGTTTTACACTCTGCCTTTTCCGTTTCACTCAACTTCAATTTTCATCCCTGCTAGTGAGAGTGCAGGACTCTGAGGATGGTAATGATGGTCAGTCAGTTCAAACCACTCTGGTCCGGTTGTGTGCATGAAGCAGCAGGGTTTAAGATATTTAGTGCTTTTTTTTATCAATTAACATTAATGGTTATTGTAAAAGTATTTTTTTTTTGGTTTAACAGTTAAGATGTTAAGTTTACATTTGGGTTTAGACCGGTTAGAATAAGGATGTTGAAGAGTATTCACAATGGAAATTTGCATTCAGATAAGGTGTTGGTGTGGTTTTGCTTGTAACTAGGCTGAAAATTGTGCACATGCTTGACTCGCCTGCTCTTTCCACATTGATGCTGTTGTTGGCATGTGGTGGTACATGTGAATCAGCAGTCACTGCTGTCGCCAGGAGACACTCATTTGCTATACAGTACAATGGGTCAGCTATATTTGTCAAATCATGTGGTTTACAATCTGCTGCTGCAGGATTTCTGCAAGACCAGGACGGATACATTTTTAGAATGCAATAATAATTATAACGAACTGACCGACTATGATTGCAACAATGTTTTTACTGCTCAAGAGTTTGCAATTGCTGTGTGTGCACTGCTCGTTCAAAGGGTGCCTCTTCAGAACGGGGTGATTGCTTGGCCTGTGGTATTGCTGCTTGCAGCTCGAGGAACCGCTCATCCAATAAACTTCACACACGACACTGTGCTTTCTTGAGCAATGCACCTGCCATGACACAGTTGCATCCCCCAGCAATGCTAGAGTATACACGTCATTTGAGTGCAAAAGCTCACACAAACATCGACGGGGAGCAAGCTGTAGCCAGCTGGCTGTTTTATCTGTGTAACAATTGATAGAGGTCCCCTCTCAATACGATACCTGTGTGCTTAACGCAGTACTAATAAATATGTCTTACAGATCTCAAGAGCTCACACTCGTCAATGCACTTGCTTGGGTCCTCGACCAAGTGTGAAGTCGATTAGATGAACGGGTGTCAAGAAAATTGAAGGACAGACATACATACCGTACATACATACATATATATATATATAGACTCCTTCCCTTTGAGTTAGATAATCACTTTAAGAGGAATGTTACCTCGGCTGGAAAAGTCCCCCTCCGTGATTCACAACACACGACAATAGCAGAAAGCGTTTTGCTGCTTCTCACCTCAACCTTCAAAGGATTCCCGATCCATTTCCTGTACATCTGCAGGGAATGATCTCTGTCTCTTCTAATGTACGGAAACCTCTAAAATGAGGAAAGCTAATGATATCCCACAGGCTCTGATCAGAAGTCCAGCATGCATGAATATTTTATCTGTGTGCATTCGTGTCCAGTGTGATCGCTCATTAAAACTTTAGGAAGCTGTTTGTGCATGTGTAATTTGCATGGACAGAGAGAGAGAGAAAAGTAAGCCTGTATGGGAACAAATAAGGAAAAGTCCTGTTTTAAGGCTTATTTTTGATGCTTAAATTCATCTTATATTCCGTGCATAAGCAGTTTCTTCTAGCTGGTTTTCTCAGATGCATTTTTCACTGGTGTTTCTATTTTTTCTTATGCAAAGAGCAGTAAACACACTGCTATTATTATGACTCTTCAACAGCTACACAAGGAGTATGAAATTATAAGCCATTGTTGTTGACTCGTCCTATTGCTACTTGAGCTGCAGTTACTTTGCAATATTTTGTATTCATATGCAAACGGGAATTATTCCCTCCAAAGAAAAAGCCTCCAGTACCCAAGGCATCTCATCTTTAATAAACACATTAATTATGTAATAGCATAACTGTACATTCACTGGATTCATTCAAAGGCACCGGTTCTGCACCAGAACAGACTGGGATGGATTGAGTTGAAGATGCAAACATCTTAGTGAATATGGAAAGAGAGTGTGGTGTGAGGATATGTATTAAACATAGAAATGACTAAACTGCGGAGCAACAACAAAATGTCCGGTTGCTGTTGTTTGTTGCAGCATCCCTGCTAGCTCATCCGTAAGGTCTTGAGACGTTTTTTTGTGGCTGCCCTGTTCGGTTGCAGTGAAATGTCAGATGCATTAGTAGGGTTCTCGCTTCACCACTTCAAGGAGAACCATCTTTTGGACTAATGCAATATGGCTACCTATTACCTCAAGCTGAGACTGGAGTGATGGTCAGCCTGTATTGATCTTTACTGTTTTTTCATATTCTTGTATTTTTTTCCCGCTCCTCTTTTTCTCCCCCTGTATAGGCACTGTTCCCATTGTGCACCTTCATCCTGGCTCCAGGTGAAGCTGGCAGAGATTAATCGTGTTTGTATTTTTCTGTGTCTGTCTGGACACAGGCCAGACCGATGGAGTTCAGTTTTCCCGTTTGATAAGCAGACTTGCATTTGTTGAAAACCTCCCACAAAGTATCACTGTGGAATTGATTGCATTAAGTTGCCAACGCGATGCCTTCTTAGATGTGTGTGTGTGGGGGGGATAGTCATATTTAGCATTAGGAGAAGAGGAGGGGATGAATCCTGACACATCTGTAAACACCATAAAATAGATCACGATACTTCTGCATGACCCTTCGACATTGCCTAGTCCCAGACCGGCAGTAGAACTGCACACAGATGTAGAATATGAATGTCAGCCGCATCTCAGTCCCTTTTGATGTGCTCCCACGTGTTCAGGCAGGGAGACTGGGGAAAGCGGGTCTGCTTTTGGACTGCCGAGGTGATAAATATAATTGCAACATTATGGATCCCCTAGAGGTTTGGGTTTGGAGGGTGTTCAGTAGGCGGGTTGGGGGTCGAATCCATCAGGAGCCTCTAATTTAAAAGGATTTGTATTTCACTAAGCAAAATGGCAAAGCTGGATTCCTCGCCCTGGAGTGCATTTTCAGAAACGAGGGCATTGAGGATGAATAATTGAAGTAGTTAATGCAGTGCATGACCTATGGCACTCAGACAGATAAGCAGAGAACTTCCAAGGGCTTGATGAATTTAGCCATCGTGATCATTTAGTTGTCTTTGATATATTAATCTAATGTGGAGCAGAGGGTAGGGGTTCACGGTGAATATAGTTTTTATATTAAGCCTATGTTGTAGGATCATACTGTAGGTAAATTAATAAAGTGCAGCTAAAAATGTCAGTGTCACAAACTCACTTCTAATGTAAGCGGAAATTTAACATTTAGAAGGGCGAATGCACAAAGACTGGATTGCGGCCGCTGATAGCTCCACGAAGTGCGCATCGCCTATAAAGTTTTGCGTCTGATTGCAATTATCCATGTGGCAAAGTGTAAATGTGCTTGAGGCCAATGCATTGGCTGTTAGGGGTGAGAGTCAGCCTCAGACAGTGGTCTTGTCAGGAGGGGCTTGCCAGTGTGCCACTTCCATTAAAACCTCCCGAAGGCAATTGAGAGAGAGGAAAGCGAAAAATGTAAGCCCAGGATTTGGGAAAGGATGGAGAGGGAAGAAATTATTTGCCGTTTATATAATAACCTTCTTTTTCATTCATTCATTCATTCTTGTTTTTTTCCCTCATGTATATTCAAAAATGACATATACAGTAGGGGAGTTTTATTAATTTATTTTTCATGACATCCCTTATAAATGCACTTCAGTTTCCAACAACTCTCTGAATACGCTTAGAATTTCACTGTAACTGCGTGTAGCTGTTAGCGCTGATCTTTGTGATTTGGACTGTTTTTGCAATGGGGCTCGTTTGCATTTAATGGAGACAATTTTAGGCCAAATGTATGCATATTACCTCATTTAAATATGTGCAAATATCACAGGATATTTCCTTTTCATCGCAGAAAATGTGTGCATTTGGTGCACCCAAGCAGGTGCATTGAGAATGACACTGTTTCTTTTTGTCCTATTTGCACAGGTTTAGCGGCCGCAAAATGTGCGCAATCCTTTAGTGAATTCACCCCTCTGTGTGTTTAGATAGATCCAAGATCCACTTTCTCTTCCCCCTCCTCGCTGACTATAAGGGCCGGGCTTGCTTGAAACAACCTAAATCATATGACTTGTCCGACCGCATTGATAGGCAGAAGTGTTTATAGTTGTTCAGACTAGTTTAAATATAATTGGCGTGGGGGGAGGGCGTTTCCAAAGCTGTTCGACCATCTGACACGTAGTTCTGATGATGTACGCTGCCGTGTAAGTGGCAGCCAGAAGGTACAGTATTACAATACAATCGTATTTCTTGGATAAGACTTCAACAAGTTGGAGGAAAACGCTCTCTTCTCCCAGAACCTGACATTTACCTCTGACATCACACATCTGCAGCCAAGACAGACATGCAGATATTCTTTCTTGGGTTCTCTTTCAAGTCCGCACCGTGCCTTCCAGTGACAGGTGAGCACTCTGGAGGTATAGATATGATACTTGCATTTCCATCATGCCTGCCTGACTGACTAACTGCCCATCGGACTGACTGACAGATGAGGTATTCTGCAGGCTTTCAATAATTTAGCCACCACTGCACAACTGCCTGTCCGCAGCCTTTAGGGCAGCCTTAAGCCTGCACCATGTTCGGCTCTTTGCTCTCTCTCTCTCTCTGAAGATGGGATCTGCTCCAAATGCTTCTTATCTTCATCAGTGGCTTCTGTGGTCTCTGTCTGGATTATTGACTGTTGTGACCTATAATACAGTATGTCTCTGTTCAAGACTGTTATACCGTTTTAACTCTTCACACAAGCCCACAAGGTTGGTTTTTTTTTTGGTCATAATGGAGTTACTGCATATACATGAGGCTTAAGTCCTCAGTGGGAAAAAAAAAAAAGATTTTTCTTTTTTTCCTCTCTGGAATTAATGCATGTGTGATACCTACCTGCAGACATATAGAGCTGCTAAAACACCAGAATACGATATTTTACAGTGCTAGAGTTTACTAAAACAGTTGGACAGTGTCTATAAGTAGGCTTTCTAGCTAAACTGAAATCTCTGTGCTGAGAGAGAGCTTTAATGTTGTCCCTTGGAGACCCACAAGGCTGGCTGCTCTGCACAATTGACACCAAACACGTTACACTTTAACAGGATCCCACAAACCCTTAAGCAACAGATTGGCCATTTGCAGGATCTCCATTTTTATGTTTAGTCCGCTTAGGGAGGATAACAGCAGCCATCCCAGAGGTCTTTTGGCACATATAAAATGTTTTCTCGTGTCAGGAAATATTCCTAATTCTGTCTGCTGATACTTGAATAATGGATAGTTAAGAAGAGGTTCAGCAGTTGTCATTTTTCCATCTTCTGCCTTCAGAAATGCCACAGTAAACCGTGCCTTGAGATGTGTGATCTGCCAGCTAAAAGCTGTTTATACCAAAGTAATGAGCCTGAGGAGACTGGCAATTAGAAGATTCTTTCCATTTCTCTGTCTACTCAGGGAAACTCAAACGGAAAGGTTATTGGGTAGGCTATTAAAATGCTTGAGTGGGAGAAATTTTAATTGGTTTGGGTAGAGCTTTGCTGTTGACTAAGGACAAATCTAGGCCTACAGTAGTTCCTCTGCATAGTACAGGTGATCATATTATCTTTATCCAAAGTGCTTCAAAGGTTAGCTTGTCCTCCACACCTAATAATTACCACACCAGAGTGAAACAAAACTCTTTTTGAATAATTTTTTTTTTGGAATATTATAATTTTGCTTCTCCATCCGATAATGAGATGTTGAAAATAACCCCTGAAGACAGCAATACCTAGCAAACTGCTAAAAGCCAATTGTGATAATATACTGTGCCGAGTACAGTGTGTAGCAACTATTTAGCAACGCGTGGAAGCAATCAGCACCCTTCATCCTGTACAAACTCATTAGTGGTGACCTGTGTGAGAATGATTTATTGTCAGTATTAATATCCTCTTTGTTTGTTATTGCTATCGAAAGTGCTATCTGATTGGTTTAGGGTCCAACAAGAGATGTTTGATAATGACTTTAAATGAAAAGTCAATGGCAAACTGTTAGATTTTCTCAAATCCATAATATGAAATCTGTAGCCTTATGTCCCTGTTGGTGTGGATTATTGGATTTGTTATTGCAGATATGTTTATAACTCTCTCACTCTGAAATGACTCCGGTGCTCAGTCGGAGGGCGCAGTTTGAGTGTTATATTGCATGCCCCTGTGGTTTTCAGATCATTGCCAAAATGTAAATGTATACACTGTAAGACTATCATTTAGACTCTGTAGCAAGCATGACAGCATCATCTAAACCCCACTATTGTGTTCACAAGGTTTTTTCATTTCCATATTGGTGAGATTTCCATAAGAAAAAAGCAGCTATTGTGACCCCAGGCTTTTGTGTGTCTGTGTGTGCGTGTGTGTGTGTGTGTGTGTATGTGTGTGTGTGTATATCTGTGTGTAAGAGTGAGTGAATGGTGGATCATCCCAGAGGCCTTATCATTTCTTACTCCTCTCCCATTAAAAAGGTGGAATCTGCATCGCCCAGTCTTTGAAAATTCCCCACAACCCCAAGCTGGAGGATTATGACAAAGCCATCCAACAACTGCTGGAAACGCAGCACTCGCGGGCAGTCGTCATCTTTGCCAGTGAAGAAGACATACGGTGAGGAGCGCTGCACATTCTGGCTTCACTGATGTTGTTTAGGCGCGTTGATGGCTTGCCATGTTGAGGTCTTTAATCTCTGAGTAGCAGCTCCTGAAGACAGGCTCGAGGCACAGATTTGCCATGCATACAGGATGTCTGCTGCACAAACATACCTCCAACAACACAAACACAATCGTGCCTCGGAGGAGAAATGGGAATACAGATCACAACAAAGCAACAGAGAGATATTGTTTCATTTACAATGCCCAATGGGAGATATTTATGTAAAGAAACAAAGAATCAAATAGTTAGTTCCTGTAAATTTAGAATGAATGAATGAAATGTAAAAGAAAGTGGGAGACATGGGTTTTAATGATTGTTACTCCCTGTTATCTTGAACCCACAACACATATATAAACATAAGAAACAACTTAACAATAATTCCTCTCATTTCCCTCTTAGCTTTAATGAAATAAACTGAAGAACTGTACACGCTTTGCCTTTGTGTAATAGATATTAGGTTTCACACACCTCCTGTGCTCTCTCCTAATTCACACACGGATGTCCTTGCAGGGGAGTTCTAAATGCCACCAAGAGGGCCAATCAGGTGGGACATTTCCTGTGGATTGGATCTGACAGCTGGGGGTCAAAGAGCAGCCCGATCCACCAGCTTGAGGATGTAGCGGTGGGAGCAGTCACTATACTGCCCAAACGCTCCTCCATCGAAGGTACGCACACACTGGTGCACACACAGAGACTCACGCTGCGTGCTTCACCACATGTTGTGTTACTGTATTGTATTGTTTTCTATTTTACTTTTAATGTATTGCCCTCTGTAGTCTTTTTTTGTTGCCTAAGTATGTGTGTGATTAATTACTTGCAGAAAAATTTTGAAAAACAAAAAGAAGTTGTTCTAAAATGATTGTTTTTTGGGGGTTTTTTTGCGGGGCTTTTTTGGTGGCAGCAAAACAAGCTTTAAACACAACAAGAAAACACATTGATCCATTATCACCATATGAAGTTAATATGGTCAATGTGCAGGCAGACAGCTGCCTTTTAGCATTAGCAGCTATTTAGAGGTTAGGTTCCGCCACCTGAGAGGAACTGCAGAGACGGGTGTCTCGAGCGACCCCTTTCACAATACACATACATTTGGTGAACCCACTTCCCCCCCCCGCCTCATCTATTTCTACTTCAGTTGGCAATTTTCTACATTTCACAATGACTCTCGACATTCCTCAGAGAACAGGTGTGACCTTGTAGTTGCATTTGGCCGTGGGTTGTACATGACCAGACTGAAGTCAGTTTTGACAAATTGGGTACTCTGTAGATTTTATGAGATCATGAAACCACTAAATATAAACTATGTCAGCTTTTGCTGTCGCCACAGATACATTCATCAGTGTGGTTTCACTGTTTTGCTTAAAAAATTGGGTAATTCTCCAAATTCTCAGTCTGCTGCGGAGAAATTGGTATCTCTGCTCTCTACTGTATCATTGTTGAAAGATTGGGTCTGAGAAAAAAGCTTTAATTTAGTTTTTTAATATGAAGCACTGAAGTTTGGATTTCACTCCAAAAGAAATCATAATAATGAGGATTATCAATTGTTTTAGGAGCTTAAGAATGAATTTCTCTTTAGAATTGTAGCTTAATCTTCACCGTTAAGAAAAAGGAAGAATTTATACTGTACAAAGGTACAAATTGACCATAGAAATAGATTATTCACAGCATGCACCATTAGTTTTAAGTTCTGTCCAGTGTCACAATCCTGATAACCACTCATCATTACAATCGAGGAAATTTGAAAGTCTGAGTTTTATGAAGCTTCCCGTAATTAGGTGAGGGCTCGCCAGGACAAATGTACACTCTGGAGGCAGCGAGAATGTTATTAATCCACCATGCATCATTGATGGTCTTTTGAAAAGAAAGTCATTCAGCTCTGATTAGCCATTATCACCTCGACCCACGACTCATCTGATATGACTGGATAACGGAGAGTGGAGACACAGACAGACCTTAAAATGTAAAATTCCGATTATTCTCAAGAGAATTGGGAAACAAAAGGTTGAGAAAAATACTGCACCATAAATCTCACCATGAAGTTTTGTTCCAGCTTAGTTCTGACCCACATTAAGTGGCAAAGTTGCACAAACAAGAGAACAAAATTCACCATACAAGCTTTTTTTTTTTTTCCTTTGTTGCAGCAAGTTACCTCTCCTCAAGCAGATGCTTCATACAGGCACCTAATTCCTGTTGAAATGAGTGTTAAGCTAATACATCATGCCTTCAATCCTTTCCTATTGTAATGTATCTAATGAAGGGAAGAAAACCTGTTCAGCACCTGCAGGACCTCGCAGCCGGCGGCAACAGGCTGCGGCACCACTTACAATCACTGCGTTATTTATTATGCATCCTGTTTTTTAATTAATGTAATTTCCTAGATGAAAGAAGTGATTAAACTTCCATAGGGCTTGAGAGGAAGAGGAACCACTGTGGTCAATTTTTGATGAAGTAGTGCTTGCTGGTGTGCTTCCAGCACCTAGCGGCCAGCGTCGCACCACCACCACCACCTCCACCTCCATGACACTGCTGCAGCAAGTTTCGCTTCATTTCCTCCAGGTTTGAATTGGCTGATAATTGGTCCGGAACTCAGCCGTTCTCCTCTTTCCTCCACTCCCAGGGTTTGATGAATACTTTACTGGGCTCACCCTCGAGAACAACCGCAGAAACGTGTGGTTTGCTGAATTCTGGGAAGAAAACTTTGACTGCAGGCTCCTCAGTGCCTCGAAGAGAGAGGATACCAGCCGTAAATGCACAGGTACACGGGTTTTGACACGAACAATGTAGGAACATTTCTGTGTTACACTAATAGACGATGCATATGTTCACCCTCCCATGTCAGGTTGCTGTGAACTTGACCTTTTGCTCGCATTACTAGCTGAAGATCGACTGTTTGGGTTTTAATTCAACCCCTCCTGCCTGCGGTGCAACCAGAAAGTCTAACACCAGGTGTTTCTACTCAGCGGGTGCAGGACAGGCAGAGTTTATTATTAGAATAATAATGCATTATCTGTCTTAGTCATACTACAGTTACAGTCTGCTCTTGTGGCTAATGTCCTGTAACTCTTGAATCCCATATTCCCTCTCTCTTCCCCCTTAACCCAGTCACCTTGACAGCTCAGCGGAGTCGTGCCGTGTGTACTAACTACACAGAGCCGGAGTACAAGAGTACACTTCATTTAGGTTGGAAATTACAGGCAAATGACAGAAAGCTGAGTGAATACTGCTCATGCCCCCATTCTGCTTTATTAGCATCTTTATGGTAGCATTAATGATAGTGTTGTTAACAGTGATGCATACTCGTATTACCTAAACTCTGCCTGTCATCGGTGTGACAGGCATTGCACTGCATTCATTATCTTCCAAGATGATGCCTGTGATGTGGGATGCTGTATTAATCTTGCTTGCATACGTGATGACGGTAATGGCAGTTTGACACAAATTACTGTTTGCTGAAGGATTTTGTTTCCTTTATAATCTCCTGTTTGGCGTCTTTTATCATGCGTCAAAGACAAAAGATGCTCGTCCACTCACTGAGCCCCACAAACCGAAATGCCTGTAAATGTTCAGGCTTTTATATTGTCTGGCCGTACAACTTTCTCTATATTCTCTTTTTTTATACCTAAAGCCGAGCTGATATTTATGAATGTTCAAAAGACAAAACGGGAGGCGTTTGCATTCAAAGACTGTCCATTTAGCACCCTGCACAGAGCTCTGAAAAGCAAAAAGGTTATGTGTGGGATGAAAATATATGTTAAGTTCTGAGAAATGACCTGAAATGTCAGCACAGAATGCTTTTGACCCTTTATGCAAGTCTCCCACATTCTTATTTGTGTTTTGTTAACACCATCTGCCCCCCCCCCCACACACACACACACACACACACACACACACACACACACACGCACCCACACTCTCCATGTGAGCTATAAGCAGCTATCACTGAGGAGAAAATTGTCTTTTAGTATTCAGAGTTATTTCCTTGATGGTGCATTTTTGTTAACTGGGGGCTTAAATATTGAAATTGTGATGATAATGATGATGATTATGATGATTATTATTGGAAGTAAGAGGAGTGTTTTTGTTGTTATCATTTTTCATTCAGTCCTTGAAATGCAGCTTTCATCTAACAGTAAAATAAAATAGCTAATTTCCCTTTGTATCAAGAACAGAAATCCAGCAGAGGTTTGTACATTACGTATTCAAGCAGAGCATCAGCAGCATGAGGCAAAACCTTTACTGCAGCCCATAGTGAAAGGGCAGTGCACTGGGATGAGGATATAAAAGAGCAGGAAGCCACTGTAGAAGAGTATGTTACTAAAGTTCATGGTGATCACCTTACAGATGGGAGTAGTGATGTCCGATCTTAACAGCCTATTGCTTTGTAATACACCTCAATATTTCCGTCTGAGCCTGCTGTATTTGTCACAAACACTTTGTCTCACAGCTCAGCTTGATATTTTCCATGTGGGAATTAAGTGTGTCTTCTTATTTGCTATGCCACATTGTCCCTTTAGGTGTAATTCCTACAAAATCACAATTGAAGTCACTGGCAGCGAACGGTAAATGGAGGAATAAAAATGCAGCTGGGGATCATAGGGAGTGCTGAGAGGATGTAATGTCTAATGACTCATGGTGTATCTGACTGTAAGTCCTCCTCTCTCCTTTCCTTCCCTCAGGCAAGGAGCGCATCGGGGCCGACTCGAAGTACGAGCAGGAAGGGAAGGTGCAGTTTGTGATCGACGCGGTGTACGCCATGGCCCACGCTCTCCATACCATGCAGAGAGACTTATGTCCTGATCATCCTGGCGTGTGTCCTCAAATGGAGTCTGCAGAGGGAAAGACTCTGCTGAAGTACATACGAAACACCAGCTTCAACGGTGAGTGGCACGTTGTAAAAGCCATCAGATGCTTACGCAATGTGTGGATAAGAAATGTAAATGTTATTACCCCATGCAGAGTTTTGGAGGACATTTTTAATAGAATAACGTGTGGATTAGAATAATATACTTGACTAATAGAATTCATAAACACTGATCACATTATGGATGAACCACCTGTAAACATAATACGGTAAAGCCAGTTTGTTAATTTAGTTTAAATGAGCCTACTGACTACATTCATTAAAGAAAGAGTTCAACGCTTATTTGTTTTCATGCGGAGACTTAGATCGAAAGATCAATACCACCCTGATCTCGAGTCTATATGCTAAATATAGATTCGATTAGATTTTATTTAGTACATTTAGAAAATAAAACTATAATTAAACAAAGCAATAAGGCCCAGGATGCATACACAACCAACTCTTATCAAGAACATAATTATGTATTTCATGTCCGAAAAGGAGTAGGAAGAAGCGAATACTTATCAAGTCCTACCCCTTTTTAAAAACAATATTTTATCAATAATCTTAATGTTAAACACACATATTCTAGCTATCCGCCCCAGGATTCACGATACACAACTGGACCAAATCAAAGGAAACATGGAAAACAAAACGAGAACTCTTCAATACGAACAAAACAAGCAAGCGGCACAAATCAAAAACCACCTACATATGGTGGAGTTGTGTTTGTTTTGCCCACAGTTCCACACAATAATACCAATAAAATAAAGCTTAGTTTAGCACAAAGACTGAAAACAGGGGCAAACAATAAAGCTCACTAATAAACATATTAGATTTGTTTAATCAGTACAAATCCAAAGTGCAAAAAGCTAACTGTCTCTTGGCCCCAGAAAGTGGTATTGATCTTCCCATCTAACTCTTGGCAAGAAAGCAAATAAGCGTATTTCCCAAAATATCAATTGCTTTAAACTTTCATGCACACATCAAATGACTCCAAATACACATATTTTAGCCAGCTAACCATAGCACTTTAATGTTGGCGTTAAGCTCAAAATATAACTGACCCTGACAGACACATAAATCTTCTCATCTAACTCTGGGCAAGAAAGCAAATAAGTGTATTTCTTAAAATGTGGTAACTATTCCTTTAACTTCTACGTTATCCTACACGTATTTGCTCAAAGCTGCTGTGTCCACACCAATCCACAGTGTTAATTTAAAAAGCAATTTAGAGAAAATCTAAATTTATGGACATAAGAGCCAGAGGCTTCTCAGTTTCAGACTATAACAAATAGGCAAATGGGTAAAAAAGTCAAAACCACCTCCTCTGTTCTATGTGCCGTACGCAGTTGCTTGCGGGCCGGCTACAATTAAAATTTACATTCAATTTCATTTATAGCTCAAAACACCACAACATATTCTGGATATGTGTTATATTTTGAGCCAATATTATATATTATGGATCTGCCAGTACTTGAACCTCTACATTATTGAGCCCTGCACAGAGAGGGATGGGGAAGATACTTAACAATTAATGGCAAATAGCTATTAATGACAACTGCTCTGAAATGTAGAAGTGAGCGGAGGAAGAGAGCCAAATGGGAGATGAGTTTAAAACAAGAGAAACCTTTGTCACTACAAATGTGCTGGCATATGTGTCAGCCAGTGATCATTAGAGGCTCTTCTGAAGTACGTTGTGTCTTCACAAAATGTTCTAGATAAGACTCAGCTGTTTAAAGTAAGAATCTACTCAAAACTGCTCTACTTTTAGAGGTGGACTCGGCTCATTGTGTCTCTTTCCTTAAGTACTAAGCTCTCCACTATAGTGTTTCATATGTGAGATTTTATGAAATGTATGGGGGAAAAATACTGGGATAGACATATTGTACTCATGATTCACTAAAGATCTTGGTGTTTTATTTCATTTCATACTTTATTTTTGCCTCATTTCAGTGTATTTCCAACACAAGATTTTGCACAGAATATAAACTGCAGTCTAATAAAGTTATACAGATTCCATGACTGAAAAGTGCTTCTTTGAACAGTTAAATGAATGAAAATGAGGCATACTACTATAGACAGTCTGCTAATACTTTCAAATACATTTTGCTACAACATATGATTACTTTAAAAAATATATATTTTTGTCCTTAATTGTGTTAGGTATTCAAGCAAGTAACAACAACAGATCGAATCTTGCTGTTTCTAGTGTCATTAGTCATTAACAGAGGTAGTCATTTGAACACTGACTTTTCTAGCCTTATAATAAAACTAAATTGACATTTCAGTTTACGTCATTATTCTGTCATGGTAGCTGATTTCAGTTTGGGAGGTTGGGTTGTTTTGTTTTGTTTTCTCCTAATTAATCTGTAAGCGAGTCGTTTATCATTTTCAGTCAAAGCATAAGTGTTTCCCAACGTTCTGAGACATTTGCAGATTTAAGAGTTGTTATTTCTCTAATTTGCCTATTTTTCAGTCACTTTTTTCTCATGAATGAGGCTGTTCCTCTGACTGGCACAGGAAGATGTCTTCCCTGTTAGTAATCCTGCCTACAGAGCTCTGATTGGCTCGGTCATTTTCCAACTAACAACACAGACCTTTTTGAATCGCTGAAAACATCGAAGATTTCAAGGATCATATCATGTCATTATGCGACACAGGGTTGTTTTGAAGGAAATGGAGTCTTAGTTTAGTCCATTATGCTACACAAGAAAAACATGACAAAACAGAGCAGAACAAAAATCGTGGTAATGCATTTCTGAAGTGCATGTTATGCAGATCTAAGCAGTGACTCAAAGGTCTGGAACCAGCCTATGACATTTCTACTGGCCTGTAAGGATACAGGCTGGCGGTATATCTATATTTTTGTTAATCCCTATAGTATAGTGATATATGGCTCCCCCACACCCATTCATTCCTACTGAAGACGTTAATCTTTAGAAACGAGCCATAAATGTATAGTTTTATATTTTTCAAAGGCTCAGTCATTTTCTTAAACGGCAGGGCACTACAGTTTGTAGCAAACCTTAATCAAACAGGACCAAATAATGCATTTGTCTGGGACTATTTTCAGCTGCGGATTAATACATCATGTCTGTGCTAGTGAGTATTTCCAGCAGAACAACAGTGCCTGTGTTTATCATAATGAAGGAACACCTGGTGCACTGATGTGACTTTTGATGTGTTGTTAATGGTTTTTGGACAACAATGGAGGGATCTGGCGCAGAGGAATAAGCTATATCAGGCTTTGGCTACACAGACAGTATTTAGTGTGATTAAGTCATTGCTTTGTTTTGGTCTTTTCTTGGGATTTGGAAGAAAAATACAGAATCCCTCCATCATCATTGTTTAACAGATTATAAATATAACATCACACGCTTAAGTTATATTGATCCAATTAAAAGTTTGTTCCTATGCACCTTTTGTTGATCGGTGTAAGCAACATGTTAATCATGGTTAACAGGGCGAATAACTCTTTGCAATTGCTTATATACAAACGTGAAAACAAATTTGTGTCAGTGAGCTAAAGGCTAAAAAGCTGCCTCTCTCCAACGCTGTCGCTATGGCAGCAGTGCAGAGTTCCAGCAGGCAAGAAGCCCCCAGATTTTAAGGTGGAACTAAAGAAACAGAATATATGCAATAGCTTGTGCAGTGCTGAAATTTCAAGGAGACCTTAATTAAGTGCAGATTCACGCATGGGATCGAGAATCTGCGGTCCAATCTCAATAACCATCTGAGGTTGTGCTGACTTTTTGGTGGGATTTTCAGCTTCTGAAAAACATTTACCTCAATGTGGCTCTGACAAATAAAGTGGTTCATTTCACCTGATCCAAAAATAGGATCACTGCCTTCTCCACCTCTTCTACTCCTTCCTGTCTGTCTCTTTTATATTCTCAAACCTTTTTACTGGCAAGCAGAGGTTGTTCTGTTGTGGCACCATCAGGCATATCTCACTGCCCCTGATTGCATTTAAAGACTGGAACCACGCACATTATTCTGTGTATGTGCCACAGCTAATGTATGTTTGAGAGCAAAGGAGTGTAAGCCTCCTTTGTTGATCTCCCCACTGCGCCGGAGTCACAGAGCTGAAGAGTGAGAGGCAAAAAAAAAAAAAGAGAGAGAATAATGATGCGAGAGAAACACAGCAGTGGATCCCCAGTCCACCCACACTGCTTGGCACAGCGGTAGTGCACTTTTTGTCATGTCTTAGTTCAGAGCCACATGCAAATGCATAAATCTTTCATCTTAGACAGCGTTCTCACTGAGGAGCCTACACAGACCATTTTGCTCCCTTGAAAATATCTGGCAATAGAAAACAAAAAAGGAATTTCTAATGCCTTTTTATCTCCACACGCAGAGACGCCGCTTAATTATTTGCTCTAAAGCTGAAGAGCGCCAAGTGCCCAATCACTCATGTCACTTTACTGAATGACTTTGTGTGTTTATTTGTGTTGCTGGAGTTAGAGTAAGAATTGTATCCCTGTCATTGCTTTTGCTCACAGGTGTCAATACCTTGTCAACATCCTTCGTCACCGCGTCAACGATTCTACTGTCTGTTTGGTGGAAGCAGAAGTGACAGGACGTTGACCGTCACCCACCAAGTTTTGAGTTTGTTTTTTTACAATGAGATAGTTTTCACTCGGACACTTGAGTTAATTCTGAACACCCGTCGAAATCTATAATTAGTGTTCTACTTTTAGACAGAAAGACTGAAGGGTGAAATGACTCCAGTGGTGCCATTTCTGCATTTCTCTTTGCATAACAGCAGATAGTGAGGGACGTGTGGCTCTGCATCAACATGGAAATGGACACTTAAGGTCTTATAAACTAACATTTGTAATGCACAATGGTGTCACAAAGGAACATGTGGGTGCTTGTCCACTGTATTTTATTAAAATGGGCCCATATTCTATTATGGGCTTTTTCTCTTGCTAGTGCTACCTCTGCCTTCCCTGTTTTACAAGAGTCTTTTGGCCTAAAACTTTTGTAGAATGCTCAATGACAAATGTCCTTGGAAGAAATACTGGAGGGAGATGAAATTCCCTTCTGGCTGAAAACTAAGGAAAAGGTGCAGTGGCCTTCCATCCAAAAGCCACGAGCTCTGTTCCAGATATAAAAGACAACACGTTCCCAAAAGTGTTTTGGACATATGCTCCTGGTGCTTTCTCTACACTTTTTATAGCCAGAGCTATTAAAGTACTTAATTCCCATGCCAAGTGTCATCAGACTCCCCCCTGTCCCATTTCAAAAATGGTATCTCCATTTGTGCTCACAAGCTACCATATGCAGTGCCAAGGTGAATAGACTTGTAAAATGTATCAGCGGTTCATTGTCTCTTAGCATTGTAGGATGGTAAAAATTAACCTCATCAACAATGCAGACCTCATGTATAAATGAAGCTACTACCATTTTTTCCCATTAATGCCATTCAACATTTAGTCCTCCGAGGGAGATTTCATGCTGACTGACATCTGCATTGACACACTACCTTGCACACACTCTGCAGTCATAATTGAGTGATATGCACACGTAGACACAACTGGCAGGCTTGAGAGCTCGCACAAAGACGCATTTCAAAAATTCATTTTCGTCATGCGCAATGTTTCAGGTGTCCGCAGTCCTCTCTGAGCTAATTAGTGAAATCTTCTGGGCTCTGCTTGAGACAGGCTGCTGCACACTGGGAGCAGATGGGGACCGTATGATGCTTTGGCTGACCTGTTTATCCTCTCCCTACATCTCCTGTTGTCCACTGTGTGATTGAAATGCATCACTTCTTACCTGAGGAGTTGTGCGTTCATTTGAATTTACGATATGAGAGCGCAGCTGAGAGTTAATATATATAAGCATGTTTGGAATATAAAAATATATTCCTCCAGAGGCCATTGTGGCAGCCGTGATGATGCATAGGAAGCAGGTGAGGAAGTGCTATATTGGTCAGTAGGGAGCTTGCTTTCCTGTACGTGATTCTCATAAAGGTTGAAGATATAGGTCATTGTGTTTAGAGGTTTTAACTGGGAGCAACAGATTAATAAAACACTGTATGGGCCTTTGTTTAGCCCATGTAGGCTACCCCACAGTAAAAGGCATGGGGTTAAAAGTTTATGTTTTTCTGTAATGAGAAGAGGTGCTGTGCCCTGTCACACCAGCTCACACTTTTCTATCCTGCTTTGCTTTTTGCTGCATTTTCTCTCTCTCTCACTCTGTACAGGCAGTGCTGGCACCTCTGTTGTGTTTAACAAAAACGGCGACGCTCCAGGACGCTATGACCTGTTCCAGTTCCAGATGACCAACTCCTCCACCCCAGAATATAAGGTGGTAGGACAATGGGTGGAGAACCTCCAGCTCAGGGTATGACGATTTACTGATACTAGAACCACAGACAGACAAAATGTTGTTTAAATGCTTGTATCTAAACGGGATGTCTGGGCTCAGCGATGCAAAAGACTTACAAGCCTGAATACTTTCCGTGTTTTCTAAAAATTTAAATGACGAGGTGGTGCACAATATTTGCATCTCAAATACGGAGAGAGCTCAGGTGCAGGCATGTTTTACTTTCAGTCTAATTGGTGTATTTTGGGTGCAAAATGAATCTGTTTGTGCCATTTAGCAAGAACAGAGAGAGTGTTACTCTCCACCCAGAAGATAAATCATCAAAATTCTTCAGTTGTAATATTTTACTCCAACAATCAATAGAGAAACATGTTCACACACACATTTTAGTTGATGCGTTGCCTACTAATGTGAGGCAAATGTTAAACATATTCCAAAGTCTTACAGGAAGTTACTTTTAGACTTAATTTTTTAAAACACATTTATATTCATCATTGAAACATAGGTTTTTATCAAAGATTATCAAGTGTGCCCAAAGCAAAGAAAAAAAAAAACATGCAATTAAACCGACAAAAAAAAGATTTAAAAACCAGTGTGAAGGGTGATACAAGTGTGTAATTTCATTTTTGTATGCTGTTAAAAAGGGGTTTGACACCTGTTAAAGGATGTTAGGGCATGATTAAAACATCAGTGAGGGCTTGAGAGTTCAACATTAAAAGGTAAGAAAGTAGAAATGAAACATACATGACTCCATTGTTGGAGATCACTCCTCTTCCACTGCATAGATTTAGAGGACCGACGGTGAAGTCAGTGGGTGGTAGAGAAAAACATGTTTTTATCCCAAGTGTCAATCCATATATGTTCAGTTTGGCAGCAGAGGGCTGCTGAAGATGTAGTTGGAAACTGACACCTAAATAAACCCCCCCCTATGTTACTCCTGTGGCTTCCCTGCACCTGGTTTTACTGTACATGATGAAACTCTAAATCTGTGATCACAGTTTTATCAGATGGAATTTAAGGTACACCCAATAGAGAGACAAATCACATGAAATCTTTTCTTTCCTCAACACTGAGCGATTTTAAGAGGAAAATATGTGTGAAAAAAAACGTTGTATTTATTTATTTTTTTTGCATATTTAAAGATAGTTGAACCCATGGGATAACCACATGGATTGGGAATGTTTCATTCTATGGGAGCTTTAAATAACTATCTACAAAGAAATACTGTCTAATATCAGGTTAGGTGTAGAGCTGGTAGACAGCTGCCGGGCTGCTTTTTATAGGTGCAAGGTGTTGGTTTGCAGCTACTATGATAGATATCACTGTCACAACACAAGAATGGGCTTGGGTGATTCATGTGGACAATAAAGCAACTGATGAGTTTTATTTTATTTCAAGGCAAACATGGCTGAAATTGTCCGTGCTGCATGAAAGGATGAAACCTGAGCTGAACATTTCTATGTAACTCAGATTACACACACAAAAAAAAAGACATGACATTTACATACAGATGAGTTAACATTTGCATAATGGCTCTCCGGTTCACAAGAATTAAACTCACCGAATGGATTGGATGGATCAATTCACAGGTGGAACAACATCTGTTGCTTGGGATTTTTGCTGCATTCTGTTTTAGTGTGATTACAAACCAAAGGCTGTTACAGTACAATTATATTCCAATGCAATAGCTATAACTTTGTTGAGTAACACATAATGAGCAACCTAATTCAAAGGTTATCCCGTAATGAGCATGCTTATACACGTTTCGATCATTGAAAGTTCAATGTAATGCTGTTCCGGCTCACAAAAACTCAAATTAACTGTAACATTAACAACTAAAGCCGACCCCGAATGATAGCTGGGAGTCCAAGGTGTCAACATTCTTGCTTCCGGTCTCCATGGCAACAGAGCTGTTGGTCTCATTACTGTTACCACACTGTGTGTAATCGGGAGGTTTTCCAGAGAGCACCATTCATTGTCCAAATAACAAATGGCACCTTCATGCCCCCAGATAAATGGCAGATGATAATCTACCCAGACACCACAGAAACAACACATTTGTCATACAGGTACACACAACACAAACGCACTGTGTGTGTGTGTGTGTGTGCGTCTTGTGCGCTGCAAAGGTGCAGCTCTGTATCTTTAATTGTTGCCAGTTGCCATATTTGGAGGAGGCGGTGCTGTTAGTTTCCTTCGCTGGATTCCTTTTGTATGTGATGATATTTGTACCTGGTGGAGATTTTTCATCTGCTGATGTTTAAGTTAAAAAGTAACATGAGTTACAGGAGCTGGTGAGTGGTGAGTCTGAGTGAAATGTCATGTGTGTGATGTATGCTCACATCTGTATAAAATAAATTACTTATATATAAAGTAAGAAAATGTGTTTTTTTTTTTATAAGTGGCAGGGAGGGAGGAGGTATGACATGCAACAAAGCTCCCAAGGCTGGAGTCCAACCGGGAAATGCGTTAATGTGGCATGCGCTGTAACCACAAAGGCGTTCCAAAATGTATTATGTTTGTAACAAATGCTGTCACAAACCTTTATAGTTGTTTAGTTGAGTTCCAAGTGAAGGTCAACTTCTACGATGGGCATGGTGTGAGCAAGTGGGGCAAACGGGCCATTTTTATGACACACTATACTATGACTTTTTATGGCATATTTATGACATACTATTCAATGATTTTTTAATGACATTTTTATGACAAACTACACAATGACTTTTTCTGACTTTTTTATGATAGACAATACTATGACTTTTAATGACATGTTAATGACTTACTATACTGTGACTTTTTTTTATGACATTTTAATAACATACTACATCATAACTTTTTATAACATACTATTGTATGATTTTTTAATGACATTTTTAAGACATACTATACTATGACTTTTTATGACATTTTTATGACATACTATACTGTAACTTTTTTTTTTTATGACATTTTAATAATATACTAAATTATGACTTTTTATGACATTTTCATGACATACTACATTATGACTTTTTATGACTAACTTTGACTATGTTCGAGAATCAAGCATCATTGACGAAAACACAGATTCATCCCACCATAGGCCTGTGCTCTTTCCTGTATGAGCAGGATGGGTATTGAGTGGAATGGCCTTAGGTCCTACAGTAGCTTGGTTAGCTTAGCTCCCATACCGGCTCTCCGTCCTCTACTCCCGGGGGGGTCACGCCCTTGGTGGCGTTTGGTCCGGCTGGTCTTGCCGGGTGGTCGGAAGATGCTGTTGGCGGTGATCCTACGTGTTGAAGTAATAAAGACAAAAAGACAACAAATAACATTTTAAAAATAGGGCGTAGTTTATGAGAGCTACCCGCCACTGCATCTGCATGCTATACTGTGACTTTTTTAAAGACATTCTATACTATGACTTTCTTTTGACTTTCTTATGGCATACTTATTTATTACTATTACTATTACATACTTTATTTAAGGAGTTTGCCACGAGAGGATGTAAGTCATAATCATAATCAATCATAATTAAGGGATTATGAAAGACTTTTTCTATGACATACTATGACTTTTTTTTTTATTGCATTCTATACTATGACTTTTCATGACATACTATATTATGACTTTCGTCTGTCATTTTTTATTGCATGCTATACTATGACTTTTTTTTATGACATTTTAATGCTATACTATACATCAGCCAGTAGCAGGCTGGGTAGTGTGGAATAGCTTTAGGTCATAGCTGGTATAGCTTAGTTCCCATCCCGGCTCCCTCTATTTTGTTTTATGACATTTTTCTATGTCTATACTATGACATCTTAATGGCATACCACTCCACGACATTTTTTTATGACATTTTTATGGTGTACTATGTCTTTTTTATGCCATTTATATGACATACTATACTATGACTTTTTTATGGCCACTTTACACACCTGTCCCGATTCAGCTGGTGTGATCCCATCGCAAGATGTTCTCTAGTCTTCCTTGATTTGCTGGATCACTGCTGTGTTTCTTGCCGCATTACTGCCACCTGACGATCAGTGGAATAGTGTGAAATCATTGGCAGGACTGTGTATCATGTCACGTGTGTGCACGTCGGTCCTTGTCAACATACATGAGACAAACAAAACGGTGACACACTCATTAAAAAAAAAAAAAATTCTCCATAGCGCAATTAGAGCTCTGAATCTCCACAGGGTACCTTTTCATGAATTCACTTCACAGCAAAGCATAATACACACTGCAAAAATTATAACTGAAATGAATTGCTGTTCATTTCCAATATAGTTTAATGCTATGCCACTCAAAGATTTTAATTTAGGCTATTTCAAACTCTGTCTCAAACACCTTTTAAATCTGTCATACTCAATCAGTTTTAGAGGACAATAAAAATCTGTTTAACCATCATATCACGAGAATATGGAGTTTGCTATGTTTTTTGTTTCTTTTTCTTTGTTGGACTCCAACTTATTTATTTTTGGTTACTTGGCTTATACTTATATTGCTGTGAAACTGCTGGAGAATCACTAATCTTCTGGTGCTTTCAAAGCCATATATCAGTACACTTTCAAAATAAATCAAAATATCAGCTCAGAGAATTATGAATGCTAGTTTAACGCACTAACAAAATATGTAAGCCCTAAAAAATTCAATTTTTTTTAAGGCCGACTTGTACACTGAGATTATAGTTTGAGCTTAAACTATGAAACCCCTCAGGGCCTTTTTGGATTGGAGTTTCAGATAGTTCTTCAGTGCGCCTGTATACTGCACTTTTCATACTGATGACAAGATCATAAATAGAAATAGCTCTGCAAAGTCTAAAAGTGGCACTTTGCAATCCCAGAGTCCCATTTTGCTTCTTTACACATTTCATACCTCGCTGGCTTCTGTATTAAAACATAATGTCTTTTGCATTTCACATTTCTTTATTTTTATTTCACTGAACAAAGGTAAGCTCTGTTGCCATGGTGATTTCAATTACTTTCAAGTATTAGAAAAGGCAATTGGCAAGAAAGATGTTGTATTGTGTTAGGTTAATTGTTTTTTCAACAACGTTTACATTTTTTCAGCTGTTGTTGCAAAGACTGCATTGCACTTTGTTTTTGCAAAGAATGTCACTTGTTAAGTCATGCCCAAAATGCAGGTACTTTTCACTATCCGCATGGTATTTCATATTCAGCGGTACCTCTGGCATATCGCTCCATCTCTAACCCTATCTTCCTGCGCTGTGTGTCATCTCTCTACCAGCTGGAGGAGCTTCAGTGGCCAGATGGGGAGCAGGAGGTGCCGATCTCTGTGTGCAGTCTGCCCTGCAAAACTGGAGAGAGGAAGAAGAAGGTAAAGGGCATGCCATGCTGCTGGCACTGTGAGCTATGTGATGGCTACCAGTACCAGTATGACGAGACTTCCTGTAGACTTTGTGCCTACAACATGAGGCCCAATCCCAACAGAACCGCCTGCCAGCCCATCCCCATTGTCAAACTGGAGTGGCACTCCCCATGGGCAATAATCCCCGTCTTCCTGGCCATGCTCGGTATCATTGCCACCAGCTTCGTCATGGCAACCTTCGTACGCTACAATGACACACCCATCGTGCGGGCGTCGGGCCGAGAGCTGAGCTACGTGCTGCTAACTGGCATCTTTCTGTGTTACATCATCACCTTCCTCATGATTGCCAAGCCTGACGTAGCCGTGTGTGCCTTCAGGAGGATCTTCCTAGGCCTGGGCATGTGCATCAGCTACGCCGCGCTGCTCACCAAGACCAACCGTATCTATCGTATCTTCGAGCAGGGCAAGCAGACGGTCACGGCTCCTCGCTTCATCAGTCCCACCTCCCAGATTGCCATCACTTCCAGTCTGATCTGCGTGCAGCTGCTGGGCGTGCTGGTGTGGTTTGCCGTGGACCCTCCGAACACCATCATCGACTACGATGAGCAGAAAACCATTAACCCCATGCTGGCCCGTGGTGTGCTGAAGTGTGACATCACAGATCTACAGATAATCTGCTCATTGGGCTACAGCATCCTGTTGATGGTGACCTGCACCATCTACGCCATCAAGACAAGGGATGTACCAGAAGACTTCAATGAAGCAAAGCCCATTGGCTTCACTATGTACACCACATGCATAGTCTGGCTGGCCTTCATCCCGATTTTCTTTGGCACAGCCCAGTCGGCAGAGAAGGTGAGTCATTTCTTTCTCTTTCGCTTTCTCTCTCTTTGTCGCCACCCTTCTCTTTGTCTGCGTCTCTCCCTCCTCTCGCAAAATTTCCCTTTCATTCCTTCGGCCCTGTTTTTTTTATCTTGTCCAAACACATGCGCACATGCATATAGGTACAAACACAAGACGAAAACAAAAACAGTATATAAAGGGGGAGCACACACACACACACACACACACACACACACACACACAC
>CALSCE010009645.1:2716773-2727064 GCA_943593645.1 Bovichtus variegatus | reverse complement strand
ACACACACACACACACACACACACACACACACACACAGTATAAGTTATGGGTTCATTTTCCACGCTCCGACGCGCATGGAAACCCACACTAGGACCACCTCAGACGGAAATAGGCATAGAAAGGCAGAGGAAGGGTTGATGTTAAGCACCAGAATCCTGAAATGCCAGAGGAGTGAAACGGATGGGGGTGCCGGCAGCTCCAGATGCCATTATCTTAGCTCTCGCGCCTTGGGCTCAACATATACTATTATGCATTATTCTGGAGACGGAGACAAGCGTGCTGAAGAAGTTGGGGTAGAGGAGGAAGGCATGAAGGAATGGGGGGATAAATAGAAGTCTGATTCAACAGATCCAATCTCTTGACAGCTGCGCTCTACTCAACAAAGCATTTGACATTCGTGCTACTGGAGTTGATTGAGAATATGACATTTTGACCCGACGCGCTAGTCATTGCTTATCTGGCGAGCACTGGGCGGAATACAGATGCGTGCATCGGCTGGACTCATGAGCTGCGCGTGTTGCTTGGAAAGCCGTGTGTACGAGACGAAGAGGAGGGGAAGTTTTCCACTGACAGAATATCGATGCTGACAGGAAAGTGTTACTCCTAACCTTTTGAGAGGCACGGCGTTCAATATCCTTCCTGCTAAGCTACCGCATGAGATGGATCAGAAACTGATTTTCCTCATCTCAATTTGCTGCTGATTTCATAGATGAGTTACACCCTCAGCAGCGATTAGGAGTTCATTATGTTACTCGCAGCGACTAGCGAGGCAGTAATGTGTTTATCTTTCCCCTTTATGCAGTTAACTCTTTCTTCACACCAGCGTCTGCCTTACACTCACCTCCAGTTCACACCACAGCATCCTGGTGTGATGGCCTTCGTGGGTGCATTACTGCCTACTCCCTAGCCACTGCAAGTGAGAAGTGCCTTTGCATGTCTTGATAACATCCTTTGCAGAAGCTGCAGTGTACTTAAGGTGAAGTGAAGCCATCTCAGTTATTATCCATTTTTACAGCTTACTTTTTTTACATTACAGGTCATTTAGCAGACACACTTATCCAGAGCGACTTACAGTGAACTAACTACAGGGACAGTCCCCTGGAGCAACTCGGGGTTAAGTGCCTTGCTCAGGAGCACAATGGTGACAGCCTGGTATTGAACTCACAACCTTCCGGTGTTCTATTTGAAAGCCTGACTACTAGACTACTTATACTGACGTGTTTCTGTATGAGCACACATTCCTCACTACATCTCACAGATCCCTTCATGAATACTTCACTAAAAATATCGGTGCGATTGATGCTGTGCGCGTCTGTGTGTGCATGTGAATGAACTGTTAGAGGCTGAATTGGATCCAATGTGATGCATTTGAATATATCTTCCCTTTGTAAGTACCATTTTGTTTTTGATTGCAGATGTGGCTAGACACTCTCGCAGATTTGAATAATCTCTCTCACCCCATGTTGTCAGAAATCAAAACACTGGGACGATATGATGCAAGCTGCCAGTGATAATCCAAAAAAAAAAAAAATCAAATGGCTGTTTGACTTTATGTTGTATTGTATGGTAGCAGACGGTGTGACTGTGCACCGAGTTGAATTTCTTTAACTCAACACCATTTAGATGCCCATATTTTCCACACCTGTGACTCCCTCCCCCTCCCCTCTGCTTTGCCCATTCAAACTCATGTTGAGGGAAGCCATGCGAAAACAGCAACAAAAGATCACAGAGCAGCCCCCCCCCCCCCCCCGCCCGCCCCCCCGCCTCCTGTGCACCTGCATGTGCTCAGTCAACTACTCAACACTCTCAAGGTAATGACTGAGAGTCACCAGCATCCAAATTCAGCTGTCCTCAGGCCTCAACTGACTTTTGAAACAAACTCCAAGCCTGCGAGTCACTGTTTAAAAATAGCTTTGAACAATCGGACGACGTAGAACTGTGAAAAATAATCAATAGTAACAAAGTCACAAAAACTGTTTTTTAAATGACACCTCATTTTAAGTTAAGGAACTAGCGAATAGATTAAAGGGAGGCTGTAACTGAACACAAGACGTCTCTTATTCGGTGACGTCTTTGACCACAACACAGAACGTTTTTTACAGTTCAGAAGAGTAGGATGATGATATAATGAAACGTTTTCCCTGAGGCGGAAACTATCTAGACGGAATCTTTCCAGTAAAAAAAACTGAAGATTTAGCCACTTGAAGGAGAACTTCATGCCATGAAAACTAACATACCTCAATACCTGTAGGAAACCACTTAGGCTCTTGTAAGATGTCCCTTGTACCCACAAGCCTTCTTGAAGAGACGGCCGTGCTGCCAAATATCATTAGTAATGTCTAACTATAGCCTACTTGGCAAAAACGCTTTTATTCCAGCTTTCAGAAGGTAAAATTTAAATTGCAACTTCTAATCCTCCTGTCTCAACTGCACTTTAAGGTTGTTGGACTTGACACTTATTGCGGAGCTGTGGAGTCTTTAAGGGGCAGCAGTAGCTCAAGAATTGTCTTGGGAACCAGAGGGTCAAAGCCTGTGAGGCACCCACTTCGCTCTGACATCTCTCCATACATAATGCATGTGTATAGGTGTTGTTTGTTCACGTGTGTATTTGGTCCCGTGAGTGTGTGAATATACAGTATATAACAACAGAGTGAAAACACTTCATTTCCCCTAATGGGATTAATCAACTGCAGCTTCTTCTTCTTTTGAAAGTGATATGTGAAATTCTCCTGCCTCGGTTGTTTTATTTTGTTTCAATCTGAGCGGATAGCACCAGAGGCGGACTGCAGGCAAAAAGCTTAAACTGTTGAAGTGTAATGGAAAGAAGAAAAATCGTAGGTTTTACTTTGAAAAGAATGATGACGATGACGAAGATGAAGAGGATTTATTTATTAAGTGGGTAGTTAGGGGACGTTTCTGTTTTACAACATTCAGAGCCACAAAGTAGAAATTAATGAATCTGGATCCGTTCCAAAACGTAATGGGTTGGCCCATGCTACATCCTTCCACCACATTTCATAAAAGTCGGGCCAGTATTTCTTCTATAATCCTGCTGACAAACAAACAAACCAAATCGAAAACGAACCTCCTTGGCGGATGTAATAAATAGCATAAATCTTATAATGATATTTACCAATACGCCATTTATACAGCGGACTTTAAGTAAACACTGGCAAGCCACTCGCCTGGCATCAGTAGAAAAACTATGCAATTTAAAATAGCAGGTAATTTGACTCAGCTGTGTGAAATTATTATATCAGCTCTATCCAACCACATTGTTTTACAAAACATGCCACACACAAAATGCATCTATTGTTCAGTGCACACACAGCGAGGATGTCGGAAATTCTCAGTGGGCTGTGGCACGCCTCTCCACTGAGAACATGAAATCTTCTACTTTATGTCTTTTACAGGTGGGAGAAAATCTATTTCTGTAATGTACCCAGTCTTGGGAAATAAGCCGTAACAATGCGAACACATCCCTCAATTATTGTAGCTCTGCTATTGGCTTTAATTCTATAATTTTAAATTAATTAATAATAAATAACATACAAGACCATATATTAGATTTTACTTCGCCTCGTGAAGATACAGTTTGTAAAGTTTGACTTGAGCGATCAAAGTTGGATTTATTACCACTTAAATTGTTGAATCCTCACTGTTGTAAAGGAACATTTCCTCCATTTTGTCATCAAGCGTAAGCAAAACATCTCTCCGCTCCTAAATATTGCCCGGTTTGTTTAAGTTAATGCGCTTTCACCCCTAGTGCTAAAGGTTGGACCAAAAATGCGCCTCGAGTAGAACTTTTGTTCAGTCAGTTCTGATTTTCAACTTGAAGACGCTTGATGAATACAGGCACTTACTAGAGAAACAAACATATCAACACAAAGACCGGTGTAAACAATGTATGACAACAAATCATGTCGAGGAAACATCAATAGCAAGATCCTCAGATTGGGTCTGACTATTATTGATCTGCTCTTGGCTTCTATGTGGCTTCTATGTGTCACAACCTCTTTCTCTTTGTGCAGGAGTTCCCCATTTCTGCGCTTCAAGCTCGAGTCGAAATGAGGGGAAGACCGTCCACACAGAAAGCGGTGTCTCCAATATAGAAACGGGCTTTGTGGCACAATGCCAGACAGAGTTATTCATGATATGAGCCCGGCTAGAAAGTAGGGCAGCCAAAACAACAAGAGACATTCAGGTAGTTGATAGGAGACTGCAAATCCGCCCAAACCATTATTGAAGGCATTTCTCTAACAGGGCAGAGAGCATCCTAATTGTCACTTACTGAATCAAGTCCTTATCGCTGTGTGCATTTATAGTACTCAACCATACCCAACTAAATTGCCTTTGCAGTAAGTATATCCCTGGTGGGTATAATTATGAGGATTACCCTCAACAGCTTTTTGTCTAAATGGAAGACATGTCGCTTGTTGTGGCTGGATGTTGGCATTTGGCTTGTCAGTTCGATGTAAAATTCAAAAGCAGCCGTTTGATTTGATTCTTGATGAGGACGTGAATAAATCATTACTGCGGCTATAAATAGAGAGTTGCCAAGCAGTTGTGAAAATTACTTCATGTATTTATTTATGTTAAAGCAACAGGAATTAATTATGAATGTTCTGTGACAAGCTAAACATTTGAGCGGTGGGTGAGAGGGGCTACGAATTTGGGTCAAGCTCATCGAGAGGCACAATGAGAAAAACCCTGTCTCGGTGATTAGAGGCAGTAAGAAAAAGGATTTGGTTCGGTGTGTTTGCGTATGTGCGCATGTGTAGCTGTGTTACAAGGAGTGAAAGCCCACATACGTATCTACACGCTTTTCTGTGTGTGTGTGTGTGTGTGTGTGTGTGTGTTTGCCTGTGTGTGATGAGTATGAGTAAGCACCTAATACTCATTGTGCGCCTGCTCCAGAATCAACTCCCCTGCATGGTCAATAAATCAGTTCTGATAGGGTCAGCATTGCCAGCGTCTAAGGTATCAGAATCTCATTAAAAGCTTATTCCAGCCGTGTTTAGTTGCTCACACCAAACTCTGCGGTGTTGCTATGGATACCAGACAGGTTACCAACTACCAAACATGGAAACACAGCACAGGATGGAGATTCTCTGGTGATTATATTTGACCCCACATGTACTCAATGCAATGCTTTGAACGGTCGCCCGAATAGCTAATCACAAACGCTGCAAATTCACAGCTCAGACACGAGAGAAAGTGCAACATTTCCGCTCTCCCACAGCTTGGAGTGGCACAGAACAGAGTGCACCGAGGGCATTGTGATATTCATACAGTTATTAATGCATGGTGCGCCAGCCAGATCACTGCCTCTGATGCTGCTCCACAGAAGGAGGCGACGGGGAGAGAAAGCAGCAGTTGAGTGTATTGGCATGTTGATGATATCAGGTTGTTGGATGGAGATTGGAAGACAAAGGCAAGACTGGCATGTAAATGAGTGTCTTGTATGAAATGAACGACCCTTAGTCGTGCTATTTACCAAGAAAAACTGTATGCAAATGGTGACATTTCTGCCTCACTGAATCAGTGAGAATTTCGCTGCTCTGCAGATCCACTGTGGTGGCTAATGTGTTTACAATTGTATCCTCTCCCCGTTCAGCTCACCAGTGGCTGGCAGCGTATAAGTGACATCTAATGGTTTCAAGTGCAGTAGATTAGTGAGAGGGCTTTGGTGATCTGCTCTTGAAACAATAATTTCCCCTCTTGATGCGATTCTTTCTCCTCCAAGACCCTTCAATGTAAAAAGAGACTCTTGCGTGCTGAATTACTGCCTTCCCTACCTCTTAGTGAAATCGCCACCTTTTGATGAAGTCACAATATAAAATGTATGCTCACTTAAATCTGGGATCTGGGTTATGTAAGCTCGTAATTACCACATATCGTTGTGAAAGGTGTTACGTAACCTCTGAAGGGAATGTCATGGAGAAAGCATTTCAGGGAACATACCTGTGTAGGGCTAGCATGAATGGAAATCTTGTGAATGATGTAACCACTTAACACAGTGAGAGCCTTTTACAGGCTGCACTCCACTGCATGCAGAGCTGCAGAAAAAAAAAACTAATGTAGACCTGCTGTAAACTGCAGATGCCGTGTTCTTAGTCCATGCTCTACTCCAGGAGTAAGTTACATTGTATTGCGCCTGGCGACAGGAATTGTAAGTGGAGGAAGAAGTGGTTTCAGCGGCTGTACATTGGGCTGATGAATGCTTTAGTGGTGAGATAAATGATCTGATATGAAGGGAAAGGAAAGAAGACTGCAACATGTCACAGACAGTGTAGTCTATCAATCTTAGCAAGGGTCCTGGCTGACGGACTGGTAGAAAGGAGGCCACGTGAGGACATTTTGCTATAGTCATGGTGATGCTTCTGCTATTGTCCTTAATACGCTTGAACCGTCTTCGACTTGAGTGAGTAGCTGTAGGTCAGGCTTTAATAAATGCTGCTAGATTATGTTACTGTACGCATGACTACTCCTTTCCCCACAGCCACACAGAGCAAATATCCACATTCCACACCACCTACTGAGTGTATCTGCTAATAATGTTTGATTATAAAAAAAAATAAATTAAAAAAAAAAGATTTGCCATTAAAAATAATTACCAGTTATTATCAGAAGGTTTTGTATTATATTAGTCAAACAAACATAACCTCAAAAAATGTAGGCCTGTTTTAGAAGAGTTTCTCTATACTCCAGTGTTGAAAAAAGGACAATGAACTTTTTTCGCTGGATGCTCATATTCTGTTATCAGGCGTTGGTTATTATTAGGTTCTGCCTCATCGCTGTGCTCAACAGTGTGACTGTCTGTAATTGGCCACAGATGTTAAGCAATCATAACTGTTTTGTATCTCTTTTTTCTTGATAAGGTTTTAGAATTACTTCATAGAAATGCCAAATTTCATAGAAAGGAATTGTCCATTCATATTATGTTTGTTGCTATTCCAGTCTGTACTAAAATCACCTTTTACCTGTCTGTGCTTTCTTGCAGCTGTACATTCAAACAACGACCCTGACCATCTCTATGAACCTTAGTGCCTCAGTAGCACTGGGCATGCTCTACATGCCCAAGGTGTACATTATTATCTTCCACCCTGAGATGAACGTACAGAAGAGGAAGCGTAGCTTCAAGGCTGTGGTCACAGCTGCCACAATGTCGTCACGTCTGTCCCAGAAGCCCAACGAGAGGCCCAATGGAGAGGCTAAGACTGAGCTGTGTGAGAACCCCGCTGCTGACCCCATGAGTAAGTAGCCCCAGTGAAAGAATCACAAAGCATCAGAGCCACACACATATGCATCAAGAAACAAGCACATTTGAATTCAGAGCACACTTCATGTGTAATCAGAATATATAGTACTGCTTTAAAGAGCAGCAATAGTTAGCAGGGCTTAAAGCAAGGCAAATGTATGTGCCTGGAATGTGTTGAAAAGGAAGGGAGGATTCACAAAATGAAGAAATGAATGAATTGAAAATTAATATGTTTTAAAACATACGATACAAATAACACAGAATAACAAATTATACAGAAACACATGTGCGAAACGATAACGTTAACTAAAAAGTCCAAATGGCGGAAAAAATGCATTATCTGCTCAAACCTTTGCTCAGTCTGAAACTGTTATCTGCTAATTGTATCCAAGTCAAAGCACAACTTCAAAAAACTAAAACAATATCCAATACGCCTTTCTTTTATACATAGCAATGCTCATTTCTACAATTATTCATACAAAATATAGGGTTCCCTATGGCTGTATACATACAGACATATTCTTGCTACGCGACAGTTATTATATTTTTCCATAGACGTATAATTATCTATTTTCAAATCTAAAACGCCCCTGCGCCGGAATTCCAGCATAGTGAAGGCAAAGTGTAAGTCCTGAGTTAATAATGTGTAAAACACAACATGAATGCTTCCTATGTTTGATCACGTACAGCCTAAATGTATCACTTTCCGTTCTGTGACGCTCGAACCAAATTATGCACCAGCGTTTGTCAAAATGGCCGTGATCAAAATCTATTCAAGCCAGCGTCACACACGTGGATCTCATGTCAACCATGTCTGGGTTCCAGTGGGCGCAGTCTGTCCATTTAGTTTACAATCTGGTTGTGAAAGGCATCTCACAATTCCAACTCCATTCTCGTGTCTCAAGTTGCTAGCTTGACTGTAAACAATGAGCAGTGCACAGTAAAGGCAGTCTTGGCCCGAATATCCTCTGACTACTACACCTGAAAAAGTGTCTTTTGCCCCCAGAGGCTCATCGTCGTCAGGCCGGTAGCTGATGGGTTCCAAGATTAAGAATGACTAAATAAAGCTTATATAGAGATCAGGGTGTTTTACAGACCAGAGAGCCAAGAGCTGAAAGCATATATCTGTGCTATGGAGGTGTCTATTGGTTTTAAATCCTATATTCCCAAGAAGGGAGAATAAGATGTCTTTCTACTCTTTCTCATATTTAATTTGGTGGTTACTTGGGTAAAAAGTACGTATAATATCTTATAGAATGGACCTAGTTATCTCGGGTTCTCTGATAAATGGCTAGACCTTTAGCTCAAGTGCGGGACAGTGAGCATGAAAGAAGATAGGGGGGACTCGCTCTGTGAAGAGATTTTAAGAAGCACGGCTTTGTCGCCGGGAATGGAAGGAGATAATCTGTCTCTGTGGCTGTGTGTTACTCATACCACCCTTCATCCAAAACAGTAAGCATGATCCTGTTAGCAAAGATAATACAGGGTATTAGTATGCGAGTGGGAATGCCTACATACTTCCATAGTTAGGTAATATAGTGTTTGTTTGTGGTGAGAAACACCAACACTCGAAAGGGTTTTAGAGAAAAAAAGCCTGCAAAAGCTGGAATTTAGAATTTAGATTTGCTCTTTTCTAGTTGACAGGATGAAGACAAAGATGATTGACAGCTCATGCAAATCGCACATCGCAGTCACCAAAGGCCTCCTCTCCTGCAACGCTTCTAATCACAGAGCGATCATGGCACCCACAGGTGCACAAGCCCCACAACCCTCTATTTGAATTACGCCTATGAGATGACAGATTTTCTTGTGAATTTCTCCAAACACCCAACAGTTGTCACACTCATCTGTCAGGAGCCGAATAAGCTTGTGTACGCGTACAACTATAAGTGTGCATCTGTGCGTGCGTTTTTCAATGTGTGTTTCTGTGTGTGACCGAATGTGTGAGTTACGCACATACAAATCAGGGAGCTGATGCAAGTGTATCAGGGGATCGGGAACACATCCTTGCCAGTCACACATGTGGCTCAATGAGCAAATTCACTCTGCATTGAGGGTGAAAGCTCAACATCTGTCACAGCAGCACATCAAAAGTCCCCAAGCAGGGTATGCGGTCTATGCAAGGCCCTCCCTAAAGTGCACCGTGTCATCTGCTCTGTGTGTCTCTCACCTTCTGTCTCTCCTACATGAATGTCTTCTCGCCTCGTCTCCCCTCCCAGCACACTCTCTCCTCATCTTTGCCCTTCTTTTTTAGCTGCAAAAGAAGTGACATTTATTAATCGCAAATTTATGTGCATGACTGCCCCGAAACCTGAACTGTGCCTCGACCATCCCTGGAGACTGTCCATCAATTCCTGTAACCATCAGAGCGCCAAATACCTCCCTTTTAGGACCCATCAGCCCTGTATAAAATGACTCAGAGTGATTTATGGGATTAAGATCATTAGCAGTTCTGCAGATTTACATTGGTACTGATACGGTGTAATATCTTCCTGATTACGTCTGTAAAAGACCTTGCAAATCAGAGATGTTCAAATGCTTTACTGTGTTGATGGACTGTTTTTTCCAATATAGATCAACGAAAGCAGGCATTTGTGGATAACTTAATGTTTTTCAGATCAATTTCATTTAATGAAGAATGAGCACTGTGGGAAGAAAACTTAATCCAACAAAAACAAACAAAATATAAGAAAAGTTAGGGGATGAGAGGAATAATCAGCTAATCAGATAGCGTAGGAAGATGTCTAAATCCCAGATAAGCACGTGCACGCACACACACACACACACACAGTGTATAGTGAAAAACTATGTTAGACCGTTTATGGTTAACGGCAAGAATCTGTTGTACATTTACTAATGTTTTATTCATCATACTTGCTGGCTAAGACTACAAAATGCAGCTGTAAAGAAACGGTGCGACTTTAATTGCATAGCCCATGGGAGCTGGTCGCCATAGCAACATTAAAGCAGTAGAATAAGAATTTATAGCAATGTCTGTGATTAAGAAAATGTGCGTGGATCTTCTGCGC
>CALSCE010009645.1:2706606-2716673 GCA_943593645.1 Bovichtus variegatus | reverse complement strand
CAGAAACGCCTTCACTCTGAAGGTTTGAAGCTCAAATTGGTTCTCATAACGATAGATACACAGGAGGACGCACACACAAACACACACACACAGCACCTAGGCACTCAGCCACGTTCTGATATGTTTCCATGGCAATCCAGGCTGGGATCACATTGCATGCCCTAGCATTTGTTCGGTGCTCACTTGTGTGGTGTTTGTGTTTTTTATCACTAGTTAACATCTGAAAATAGAAACTAAGGCTGTACACGGGGGCATTGTGAGTTGAAATGATACACTGGGCTAGAAAATATTTCAACTGATTGCACACAGCTGGTGATAAGAATGCGCAGCACCGAAGGAAGCAGTTTACAAAAGCAGTCGATGTTTCGTTACTTCTGCAAAATGCTTTTTTTTTTTGTTTCAACAACGCAAGTGAATTTTAATCTTTTTTTTTTTTTTACTCTGTTCTTAGGTCAAGCAACCAAGAAAACGTATGTGAGTTACAACAACCTCAGGATCTGATCTGCTTGAAAATGAATGCCGTTTGTCCTTTTATCTGTGATTTGAAAAGGGAAGGGAGGTCTAGAGGAACAAAGAAAGACAGACAGAGACAGGAGAGCGAGCTCAGGCATCCCAGCACCACCTGCAGTACCTATGCACTCCAGGACTGTGGATAGCATCCAACCTTCATCCAGACATGATACATGAGTCCTGACAGAGACTAGCACAGCTGTAGGTCAGTGTGGCTGGGTCCGCCTCACTAAACTGTAGGTTTTAAACTTGTGTTGTGGCCCTCTTCTCTCTGACAGAGAACAACTTGCCTGCTAAAAGGGGTCACTGTGAATGAGGACAAACCACAAAAAAAAAACAAAAAAAAAAAAAAAAAAAGGACAGTGGATCTGCTTTCAAGATATTTTCTTTTGAAATGTCATTAAAGCCATATTCTCTTGGGGTTCCCATTATCTGATTTCTGTTTTGTATCGTTTAAGTGATTTTCTTCTGTGCCTCTTTTTCTTGCAGTTGATTTAATTACCTTGAACAGCAAGCTCTGCCACATACAGTACTTTGTTTTACTGAATTCAACTCCAATCAGTCCCAGATGATTATTATGTTAGAGTGATGGGCATTGTAAGTATATTTTTTTTGTAAATATTTGAGAGTATTTTCATGTTTGGAGTACAAAAATAAATATCCAGTCTTTGTTCAATTGGATTTGGATGGTAATGAAAAGCACCACAAAGTGTTCACTTTGCATGTGCCAATGTATGTCTGTTCTATTTGATGTAAACCAAAAAAAAAAAAGAGAAATAAATCCTGAAAATGATAATAAGCTTCAGCATCCTTCTGCCGTTTGTTTTATTTACCAGAACTGAACTTCATTAAATGACAGAATATGGCTTTAATCTGTTGTTGAATTGACCTCTCCTGTATCTGCAAGCATGTTTGTTTTATATATAGTTTCGTACTGGGTATATTATGCCTAACTATGGTGTGGGAAACATTAATATCAGAGCAATCATGCAAGTATGTTGTGATGTCTGTCAAATTATGAACATGTAATAAAATAATTTTGTTATCTTTTATACAATTAAACCAGACAGCATATCTTAGTTATTTCTGTGCTTGTCCTTGTGCGTATGAGTGGGCATGTTTGTGTTTCATAGCACGAGAGAGAGAGAGTACGCCGTGTTTAAACTGCTGTTTGTACAAGTATTATTAATCACTTTGCTGTTTATGGGTTTCTGTAAACCGATGGAAATGTCATGTGCTCGCTTACCGTCTCACCCCATGACGGGGCACATTAGCGAGCTCACTGAACAGCGCTGGCATGCAAAGGAGATGAGACCGAGCGAGGATGCCCACTAGCTGACTGCTTTACTCACCTTTTGATCTTTTCCGTCACATCCGTTGTTTCCCTCTCGCTGTTGCTCCTTCCAAGTCTCAACACCATGAATAATATAACATGTCAGATCAATTTGTCCTACTGATGGGCGAGCCTTTTACGAGCTAACCGCTCTTTATTCCTGTGCCTGCCCGCAAGCATAATGTTGCTATTTTCAGTATTGATTATTATATAAAACGTGAATAGGCCACGCATGAGAGACTTCTGTTTCTTCACCCGGTAAGCATCCTGCTCTAGGCTGTTACATGGGTAAATGATATATTACCAAGAGATGCTGATTCCTCTATTCTGTATGTGTGAGAAAGTGAGAGATAGTGGGGAAGAGAGGGAATAAGAGCCTTACCCACTCAGGTTTTCTGTTGTTTCTCTTTCCATTTGTCTGGCATCTCTCTCAGCTCCTGTGGGACCAGATGGTCTTTACTTCTCATACGCACAGTCTGTCATTTTCTGTTGCACACAGCCAAGAAAAATCCCACTTATGCCCAATTAAGACTAGCCTCTCTCCCCCCCCACCAAATTAATTGCCTGTGTCAGTGTCTGTGTGCAAGAAATCATAAGGGCTGAACAGAGTTTAGATTTGCAGCTCAGCAAAAAGAAAAGCAACAGTAAACAAGTCAAGTAATAGTATTTGGGATCTTGATGTAAAGAAGAAACTTTGAGAGACGCAAGCATTGATATGCAGAACATATTTAAACATGACATTAATCAGGTAATGTTGTTTTACTTACTTAAAATAGTGTGAGGCATGGTTTATTCCAGCTCCAAACTCTCAAGGCTCCTACGTAAGAGCCCACCTGCTCAGTATGCACCTGCTCCGTAGGCAGCAGTTTCCTGGGAAACATCAAAGGCAGGAAACTAATCATGGCGGACTGAGCGCAAGGCACACTCCACCAGGAGGATTAAATGTTTCAAACTCTAAGGACCGTCAATCTCAGGTTTTTATGAGTGACCGAAGTTGAACAATGGATTTTCTAAACTTTTACAAAAAAAATATATACACAGGCTTGCCAAAAGTCCTAACTCTTTAGAGCTGTGCAGTTATAAAGTTGTCAAAAGTGTCCTCACTGTGTAAGAATTACAAGTCTGCCTGACCCAATTTGGATGACAAGGTGACAACGCTGCTGTACAAAAAGCACATTTCAGCGTGCGCCACATGTGACACGTAGAAGTCCCAGCGCCAAACGCTCAGGCTTTCTTCTATATTGAGTTTTCATGTCACTTTGGTCCAGCTCCGCCTTTGAAGAAAGCCTTCCTTATCTTGTCAGAACTCCTGATGCGCTCTTTCACAGACAATTTACTGATGCGGAGTGTAGATTAGCTCTGTTTCATGGCTCCTGGGCCCTGGGCTCTCCTATCTCTCCATAAATGTCCAATTATCCAACTCCAGCCAGAGTGAAACCTTATCTGCTTCCCGTCAGTGACCAACGGAGGCCTGATATAACGTGGGGTGGATAAAGAGTCTTCACTTCACTTATTTCCCCCCCCGCTGCATCTTGTTCTCAAAACCTCCTTATGAGCTCTTTTGTTTACCAGCATATTTCTTTGCTCCTCTCTCTGCTCTGAAGAAATCAGGCCAGTTACTGTAACCAGCACATAGTGACACTAAGATTTGTATAATTAGTGGTACAGTAAGATGGCCATTGGTCCGACATGAATCATAACATCCACATCTCCTCGTAGGCACTAATTAGCATCTAAAGGGACACCACAAGAGCACATTTTCTGAATAGGCTCTGAGCCGAGATGCTGAGCAGAGATGCTGTGCCTTTTCTAAGTAATAAATTAGTGTGGGTCACTGTGTGCCATTTCTTATCTGTTGGTCCACAGACCTAATCCTTGATTTGCTTAGGCTGCACAGCGAGTGTGTGCGCGTGAGTGTGTGTGTGTGTGTGTGTTTGTCACAGCGTTATTGCATTTTTAATCAGCGGAAGAGACCAGGCATCATTCTCATCACATTAGTGTCTCCTGGTATTTATTCTCTCTCTCACCACTTTTACTCCTGGGGGGGAGTTGAGTGGGTGGAGAGAATACATTTGAAATTTGCTCATTTGACTGTCGTTAGAGATATGGATTCTGACAGTACACAATTAGCTCAGTCACCTCCTTTATCTTCACTCATCGTTGGTTTAGGGATTTAGTACGGTGTTGCTTCTACTGTAATAACTGTTATACCTCTCTTGCCTTCTCCCTCTCTGTCTTCCCCTCCCCATCTCTCCGACATCCAAACTTCTAATTCCATCCGTCCCGCAGTTAATGATTATTTGAGAATTACATATCTTCATGGATTTTAATTGACTGCTGTGTTATTAAGACGGCTGACTGAGACGAATGCTCTTCAGAATTCGCAGCTGAGTAGGTGCACTAATCTGCTGCTTTCCCCCAATTTCCCCTGTCAGAAGAAAACGCATTCATGGAGAAAAGCAGCACCCAGCGCCGGCATACATCTTGTGAATATGTTGCATATTTGTTATGCTTTGGCTGCATGAAAGGTGCAACTCCCTTTCAGAAGACTGCATCAAATAAAGTAGTACATTTTTAGCATCGGATAACAGTTCAGGTTCACGGCGCAAACAAGAGCCAACAACATTTGAGGCAAGACAGATCATCTGTGTTTTAAACAAGAGTTGACAGAGATAAGTGCCGGCTGGCTGTGGAATTTAACCAGAAAGCTAAGCCCTTAATTTCAAGAAGCATGGCATAAACAATGCATTTCCACATCCCAAACAGTTCACTGTTATTTCAAAGAAAAGTAAACGCCTAAAGAGGAAAAAACAAAATACTGAAATGGAAATGAATAGTTGAGGAAGAGTGATAGAAATCCACATCAAACAAAGACGAGATGAATTTGAAAGCTCAAGAAGGTACAGAGAATAAATCACATACCTCACTTGTTCACTTGTTTGGAGAGTAGATTAGTAGAAACAGCTGTCTGGTGTTAGGCTTTTATTTAGTCTTTCTTCTTAAAAACAGATCCAAATTCAGGCTCATAAATCATCCACATGAATCCACCTTTAAAAATCTTAAAATCTCAGAGTTTTTCTTTGGGCGTTGTGCAAGTGTACAGTCAAATGATTATAAATCAATTCAAAGTGTGAATTATAGTCTTACCACACAAACTACATTGCTGGAGATTGCGCGTCTCATTTTTCAGTTGGCGGTGGAGTGTGGAGCCCTCTCCATTTGATTAAACTCTAGCCAAAGGCTGCATCAATTATGTATCTTCACAATGGAGTTAATGGACTGCAATAACAGTCGAAGATGACTTGACTAAATTCACACATGACATGGCAAGACAAATCTCACTTCAGTAATGTAACTCTCCTGAACAGCTTGTCTGAAATGATAAAAGATCTGCTTCTAACACATTAAATAAAAACACATTGTTTTGTGTGTGTTCATTTCTCTGTTAATGGGTAAAACATTACTAGCCTACCTCTGACACATCAGTCTTCTCCAGGAGCAACTCACTACTCTATGCTCCTCAATGTACCCGTGTGTGCGTGTGCACTAAATGCATGCGTGTGTGAGTGGATGTCTCTGCTCAGCTTGCAATCCATCTACCTTGTGATCCAGCTTCTATAATTCTGGTCTCTGGGGTCTCAGTCCCATGAGTGGACCCTCGCAGGGAACAGAAGGGGTCCGTCAAACCCCGAGTACACAGCCACTGACCCATCTGGCCAGCAGGCCAGCGGGGAGCACGCACGATGCAGAGACCAAAGCTCTGCACAAACATCCTGTGCTAACATGAGACTGGCAGACCACTCGACGCCAGTGAAAAAAGAAAAAAAAAGGTAGAAATGGTATACAGCTACCCCATACTGAGCAACCCTCATGTTTTATTTTTGAGATGTTGTGTGTTGTTTGAACTGCGTATAATCACAGAGGGCAAAGAGTTTCCAGCTAAACACACACCACCGAGAGGAATATGCTGTACGCTGCATAAAGTAACAGTGATCCCGCTGCTGCCTTGTGTATAATTTAGAGCAAAAACAACATGTTGATTCAGCTGTGATCTTTGCAACTCATGCGAAGCTTGGTCCAACATGACATTACAGCACAGAAGGGGGGTTTGACCTGACCTCGGTGCTGCAGTTTCTCCTCTCGGATGCACAGCCATGTAAATGTGTCTAATAACCTCTCACGTGCCAAGTGTCTGCAGCGGCCCTCGGCCCCTAAAGCAAGGTTAAAATGCAGCTCACACCATTAACGCCAGTGCAAGCAGCCAGCACAGGGCAGCATCTGTCATGTCCCCCCCCACCCCCACCCCCCCCAAAACCCTCCCAACTTCTTTAGCTTTGTCATGCCTCTGAGAATCCACCGCTTTCCATCACTGAAGACGAGGATTTCCATCCCAGCTCTGGAATGGATCCAATTTATGAGATAAGAAGTGAAATGCAATTAGTCTACACTTTCTAAATCTGTGACTGAATTATGGGGTCTCACAGTTGTTATAACTTATCTCCCTTTCTAATTATGAGTGTGACTTAAGAGAGGGCCGCAACGTTTTATTATCAGCGGGAATGAACTGAGGATCACTTCTTGTGCACTGTTTAATAAATAGCAGCCGCAACAGTGATACAGTCATTGATTCACATGTGGCGTTATGTAAACGTGGAAGGTAAATGCATATAAATACACTCAAGTATCTTATAATAGGATCTTGTTTCCTATACTCACAGTATCTGATAAATGATAATTGCAGTTTTGTATTTTGTTTACCGCAGCTTAAGGCTACTTGTTATTTCCCCACAAAAGATATTATGATCTCAAGCAAAGGTTATCAAGTACTTCAGTACCTTTGCCATGGTGTAATGCTACTGCCATCTACTGATGCTGCAGCGATCTCCATCTTTTCCTCCGTTTCCTCACGCCTCAGAGCCTTGTACTACCACTACCCTGTCTCTGAATATACAAGATCTGCACAACCAGTACTGACATAATACTAAACGTACTTCTGAATAGACTTCCTGTTCAGCGCTCCGGGCAAGCAAAGCTCATTGTGTCAGCCTTTGCAAAGCATTGAAATGAACTTACTTTATTCTTTCACAAGATGGCGCTGCGGTCATTGTTGGTGGGAGAAATAGATGCAGACTGCAGATAAGGTGGGGACTTACCTTCATCTTGATCATTTGGTTGATAATTCTGCAAGAGAATTTAAACACACATACACTTGTTTGGCAACTTGAAGGACAATGTATTGAATTATGTTCATTTCCTGGATATCTTACTCCCCCTGATCTTACTGTAAATGACCTTGTGGAGATCCGCATTCTGCCCTATGTGAATAGAGGTTGTTGTCCAAACCATATAATGTACACACACGTCAACGAAAGAAAAACATCCCCAGGCAACTACCACACCACGACTAAACCTCCTGTGAAACTTGTTACACTCCTAAAACCTACATCAGTGAATCAGAATCGCCTTTATTGGCCTTGTATGTGTATACACACAAGGAATAACTTTTTTTCTTTGCCCTCAATGTTCCTACAGAGAAATAGACATAACAGCTAAAAACAAGGACAACAAATAGACAGGACTATAAATAGATGTGTATATTAATATTATATAAATATATATAAAAAGCACCAATGACTAACAATAAACTAAAACGATATAGAAGTAAAGTGTTGTATTAGTTGTAAACCAAACACATAAAGAAATACAGAATGGATATACATGGACCGGATGATTATGTGCATGAATACATGTCTGTACGATGCATATACTGCGTGTAGGATTTATATTGACACTGACGGATGGTATGTACAAATGCAAAAAATTGGTAAGATTATAATGTATATTGAAAGCAGTTAATCCAAGTTAATTCATTTACATCCAACTAATATGTGATATTGTTACTCACCATTGAAGCTTACCTCTCTGATACCAGATTCAGGCACTGGGTGGATCAAATACGGTTAAAAAAAACGACAACAACCAGTAGTTACTGTATCCAGCTCCTATAATTAAAAGGAAAAGCAAGAAAAACATCCTCCTGTGCTCCTATTTTAAAGAGCTCATAATGTTTGTGTTTTTAACAAATATTTTGATATTATGTTAGATTTTAATACTTGGTCCCTAATAGTTTTTTTAGTTAATCATTAACTAATGTTGAGATGCTATTTAGACAACATTTGAAATTTGGATATTATAGATGTTTCTTTCCACTAATCAATATTTCCCCTTTGGCTTAATATGGGTCATTGCCAGGACAAAAACTACAAATACATTTTTGCTTTAAAATGCCCCCACTTTAGAGTTGCATTTGGTCTTGTAAACATTTAATATTTTTTACATACAAAAAGTAGAATTGGTCTAGAACCTGCATGGCTACATTTCAGTATTATGCAAAATGAAAGTGGCACTGATGTTATCTTTGCATTCATATTCTATTACCTGAGCATCTTTAACACAGGGCGCAGCCTGTGTATATACAGATATGCTGCAAGAGCACATTCCCCATTATCTATACGGTATGTATAATATTATGCAAAACAGTTTTTATGGATTGCCTATAATAAAATATAAAATATATGCCCCTTGCTTCCCTGACAATTATCCTTCATCATTATGATGTTTTCTTTTATCATTGTGCTTTCAGCCTAATGGGAAACAGAGTGCCACATTTCTTGGGCTTTGGGCATCTAATGAGGCCTATTACTGAGTTGTCCATATCATCTGCTGCTGCCCACCATCCTCTCCTTTCTATTTCCTCTGCTAAGTAGCAGATCGCCTTACCGCCTCCTCAAGCACTAGGGTGCATGCAAAGGCTGATTATTATTATTATTATTATTTTTTTTTTTTTTAAATCAAGAGAAAAGTTTGCGTCAATAATACTGTGCAGTTGCAATAATTACCCTCCTGTTTGCAATGAGAGACGGCTATGGGCCTAATTAGAATTTGTTATGAACCCAGGAATTATAAACGCACTTACAAAGCAGCAGTTTTGATTAGTGTTCTGCCAGTGTCTAAAATAACAAAGATACGGCAGGTGTTTTTACAAAATGTGGGATATGTAGAAATCTGTAAAGAGATTCCAAACAACTAAAAGCAAAGCATTTGTATTCTGTACACTCTTATTTTGGAAATTAAAAGCCGTGAAACAGACTAGACTGGTGGTTTTGTGCGCAGAGCTGAAAAGTATCCACAAAAGCAGGTTTTCAAGTGCAGTGCCTCTCACACAACAACTGAAAGGTCAGTTCTTCCTATAGGTTTCCACTAGGTTATACATTTTTCATCACGTACTTTAACTTTCACTCCCAATACATTATTAATGAGAGCAATTGGAAGTTGATGAAGTGAGAGATTGGCAACACATAAACTCCACATTCTACACACACCCTCATTACCTTCTACTGGTTGCAGTTATTGATTAGCTCGACTCCATTTGTAGATTCAAACTACTCAACTGCTGTTAGCTGATCCTTTAAGGAGAGTATTATTAGAAAGCGTATCCCCATACGCAGTAGATGCGATTTAGAAGTCTACAGTCGGTTGTGTACTTCAGCAGAAAGTTGTCACTTTGTTTTAAGTCGTATGCAAGTTGTGCTGCGATATTAAAACTAGCCATTAAAAGGTGATTTGTTGCATTTTACCAAACAAAGTGCAGTTTGAACAGTTGTTTGAGCGTACAGTAGGTCACTGCATGTAAAAGGCACATGCAGTGTTTGCCTTCTTCCAACCTCAGCCCCACAGAGCTGCTGTCAGTTGCCTGATTGAAAGATGTGACTCCCGTCTGTCAGCGGTCAGTGACTCGATCATGTGATCCCAGAAAGAAAAAAAAGATATCATCCTACAACCGCATACTCCGTGTGTCAGGTGTCAAAAAGAGGCAATCATTCCTGCCGTTGTTGGTGGCTGCTTTATTATACTGTAGGTTTTCAGAATCTGCAAAGATACTGGGAGGAAATAAAGGTTTAGATAGGGAACCTTTGTAATGACAACTTTCTAGGAGATCACAGCATAATGAATAACATGGAAAAGTACTTGCCAAATACTATTGAAACCGTCCATCTATGCCGTAGAGCTGCAAATGTTATAATTATTTGAATTATCGATTTATCTGCTGATTATTGTCTGAATTAGCTGTTTCGTCAATAACACATCCAAACAGTGAACAATGCCCATCAAAGAGCCCTAGGTGAAGTTACCGTAATTTCCGGACTATAAGCCGCTACTTTTT